>JACEFO010000117.1:0-233224 GCA_015342445.1 Digitaria exilis
ATCGTCGTTAGCTTTCGTTCGCTGCTATGAACTTAAAATTCCGCTGTAATGAAACTTTTATTCCGCTGCAAAACTTTCGTACTCTGATTTAAATTTGAACTTGGTTTGTAATAACTGTGATACCTATTTGTGTAAGTTAATTTTGTGGAATGTTGTAATCTCTGGAACTCACCTTCGTGTGGGCGTGCTGTTGTTTCGATTAAGAAAAGTACGTGGTTTAATCGGGTTTAATCCGACGGCGCTCCAGCTTATTCCGGATTAAGTGCCTGACTACATGATTAGTGGTCCCAAGGCACTTAACTTGGAATAATTTCGGAGTGGGACCGCCACAGCTGGTATCAGAGCCGAAGCAGCGCACCGGAGAGAGCAACAAACCTTTAATAAACATTTTTTTTTGAATAAAATTTGCCAACTCGTACTTCCGCCGCGCCTCGCGAAGGAGGGTTATTATTAGGACCGCTAAGGATGTTACCTAGAGCGTGAAGCCTATGTGGGTTAAGGGATCACGATATGATAGGTGGCAAATAGTATATTATACTGACTTCCAGCACATTTCATTCTGTCATTTACTTTACGCAATGGTGGGCGCAAGGTACGGCGATTGCTGTAACGTACCACGGCACTATATGAAAATATAGTGGCGGCACATAGTCAATACGCTGTGACGGCGTATGAAACTAGAATAGCATGGTGGGCGCAAGGTACGGCGATTGCTGTAGCGTACCACGGCATCATATGCAAATATGATGGCGGCACAAAGTCAATACGCTATGTCGATAGCGTATGAAACTGTCAATATGTTGCCTTGGTGACATATGAACATTGCCCGTTCAATGTTAAACGTTCGGGTGCCACCTCTATAGTGGGTGGTAATGAATGGAGACGCTTTCGTGAGTGCTGGCACGAAAGGTTGATTATACATGCTCTGGAATGGAATTTTCTGCAGGTACACTAACCGCGATTCCGTATGACTAAACGGTTAGAAAAGTTCGGCTAGATAATATAGGGAGAGACGGATATTGCCTAGCCACCGGCACTAACTTCGTAAGCCAAAAGTTTATTGGCATGTTTGTTGGTGAGAACGAATAGGCCGCTCATGCATTGCATCTCACTGATTTAATATCGAATTTTAACACATGACCGAATTGAACCGCCGTGAAAGAAATTGAAATCACAACCCAAAAATCCTGCTGAGAACAATCTGTTTGCACCCTTAATTCGAAATTGAAAACGTTGTCAAATGAAAAAGTGTTCAACATGAAAGTTGTCATAAATATTATGAAGTATACGCTGTAGAAATTTCAACGAAAATGGTTCAGTAAAACTGGAGTTGTGCTAAAAATGGTAACCCCCTGTCTGCTGGAAATTTCTGGGGACAGTGAGATAAAAATTGAATTTTTACACCATCTTAACGACAGTTTCTGCTCAAACCTCCAACATGAAACTTGTTAGGAATTACTTAAACAATGTTCTGGCAAAATTTGGGAATTTTTGAGCTTGTAGATTTCGAGTTTTGTAATCTTTACCACCCTGCACAGAATCTGTTTTTGTTCTTTGGCGCTAACCGGTTCTCATCTTTGCCCCTTTTTCTTTTGGTTCAGATGGACGCCCTCGCTGACCTGGCTAGCTACCCCAACGACGTGTCCTTCTCTGATTGCTTAGGATGGGAAGGCTTCCCTAGCATCTTGTGGTCGGTTTTACAGGCGCTTGACTACCCTACACCGCCATAGTATGAGAGGACTATCATCCGGGACCGCAGTGTGACTTGTTCCCGTGTGCGATTGGGGGTATATCGCCGCCCGCCGTGTCCTAGCTCCCCCACCTGGACGGTGGAAGTTCACGGACACCACATGGAGACGACGTGCGAGCTAGCTGCCTTGAATGGCATTAGCTCCTTTGTGGCTCAGAACCAGGAGTTGGTTGAGCATCAGTTACTTGGATTATTCCCACCGACTCAGCCGGATGATCCCCACTGGATGAGGCGTTACCTTAGTTCCCCTCTGAGGATGGCAGAGAACCCCGTCGCTGCAGCCGCCTTGATGATGAGGTGGATGCGGGCGTATCACCGTTTGCAGGCACTTCTTGGACGGTCACAGAGCGAGATGCTCAACATTGCTATGGACATGTCCGCTCGTGCCCGTGACATAGGGGTTGAGAGGACCTCCTTGTCCATTGAGGTGACCACTAGAGATGCCATGATTGCTGACCTGGAGAGGCAATTGAATGACCTCCACATTGCACACAACAACACTCAAAATGAGTTAGCACAAACTAGAGATGAGCTTGAGGAGGCACATGGTACCTTGGAGCATGCAAATGCTATGCTTGCCGCCCATGACGCTCAGCACCTTCTTGACCAGCAAGGAGGGGATGTGGATGGTGAAGGAGAGGCCCCAGATTCCGACATGGACACTGAGGACGACATGCCACCCCTCCCAGCTCCACCTTCACCTATGGGCAGCGAGGCTACCGCTAACAACCAAGATGATTTTTAGGTGTGGTAGTGGCAAGTTTACTCCTCCGCTAGGCCTAGATTTTGGCTTCATGTTGTAATAGTCTAGATGGAGTTGAGCTCCTCCTTTTATCTTTTGGTGGCAATGTAAATTAATGATGGGGATGTGTGATCAAAACTTGATGAAGTGTAATAGCTGTGTTGAAAACATTCTGCAGCTAACCTGGTTTTAATTATTGATTGGTTTTCCATTCATTTCTGGGCTGTGATGTGAACTGCAAAATTGTTTGGAATTTGTCAAACAAAATGATCACCAAATTGCAACCCCATTGGTTAAGCGAAATAAAAATGGCAACCAAAACACTACAGCTCGGCCTGCTGAAAAACAGCAAATGCAGAGAGCTAAAGATTGAATTTTTCGGCTTAGTTCCAGTCCGAAGTTGATTCTGAGCCCAACATGAAAGTTGTAGAGCACAAAATTTTCGAGCTACTGACCGAATGGGAGCATTTGAATTGTTTCCTGTTGGGAGATATGATTTTTCTTCCGAACTGCGTGCTGATGGGTCATTCTGCGCAGTATACTTCAATATGTTGTCACATTCTATCTTGTCATCTATTATGCAAGCTTATGAAATGTGGCTAATACAAGTCCCTACTGCAGATGGCAATCACCCGCAGCGGTCACGACGCTAGTGGCTCCAACGCTAACCAGCAGGGGCCAGAGGGGCAGCAACAGCCACCGCCACCTCCTCCACCGCAGCAACCTCCGACGTGGCAGCAGCTGTATGCCACGCAAACGGAGATTCTCCGGAACCTGCAGCATCAGCAGCAGATGATGCAGCAGCAGATGCTTCAGCAGGGAGGTCAACGGGCCCCTCAGCCTCAGGTGGCCAGATATGAGGATTTTCTGGCAACGCACCCGCCGATTTTCTCTAGAGCTGATGAGCCCTTGGAGGCCGACACCTGGATTCGAGCCATCGAGTCCAAGTTCACCATCCTGGCGACGCCTTGCACCTCTAACCGCAAGGTCGTGTTCGCGGCGCAGCAGCTCCGCGGCCCAGCTCTCCTTTGGTGGGAGAACTACCTGGCCCTGCAGCAGGAAGGTCATGTAGTTGAGTGGGATGAGTTCAAGGCTGCATTCAAGGCTCATCACATTCCGGCCGGTCTGGTAGAGCGGAAGTTGAATGAGTTTTTGGCGCTGACCCAGGGTACCCATACAGTGCTTCAGTACGCCCAGGCCTTCAATGGTCTGTGCCCCTACGCGGGTCATCACGCCGACTCGGACGAGAAGAAGCTAGAGAGGTTCTGACGTGGCCTTAACACCAGGTTGAAGGCACAGTTGGCCACCACCCGTGCTGCCACGTACGGCGATCTCGTGAACCTGGCCATTTCCCAGGAAGATGCCAATGTGGTGCACAAGGCGGAGAAGAAGAGGAAGACTCCCGTTGGTCCGTCGAGCGCGCAGCCACAGAGGTTCCGCTTGGTTCCCCCGGCTGCACCGCAGGGACAGTCCAGGACACCTCAGGGAGGTGGATGGGTTGCTAGGCTGCCACAGCCTAACGTGCCCCGTTTCCCTCCACCGCCGCAGCAGCAGCAAGCACCAAGGCAAAATGCACAGCAGCCAGCTCGCCCTGGAGCCGGCTATCAGTGTTTCAAGTGTGGAAGTAAAGACCACTTTATCAAGGATTGCCCGCAGAACAAGCAGCAAAACCAGCGCCCGGGAAATCAGCAAGGCAAGGGCAGGCAGTAGCAGCGTGTGCAGGTTCGACAAGGGCGGCTCAACTACACCACCTTGGCCGACCTACCCGAGGGAGCCCCAGACATGACTGGTACCTTCCCTATCTGCACTCAACCTGCTGTGATATTGTTTGATTCCGGGGCAACACATAGTTTTATAAGCACAAGATTTCATGTGAAATGCGGATTAAAATCGTACCGTACCAAATCATCTTATGTGATATCAACTGCGGGAGGTAAAATTGCATCCAACCAAGTCACCCGAAAAGTTCCGATCAGGCTGGGAAGTAAAACATTTCCTACTGATTTGATTCTGCTTGGTATGGAAGGGATTGACATTGTGTTAGGAGCCAATTGGATGACTCAACATAAGGTTGTCCTAGATGTTGCGGAACGAGTTGTTGAGATAAACTCGCCTACGCATGGCCCGAGTGTGCTATATCTGCCACAACGGACTCGTGGCGATGCGTGTGCTTATACAATGGTAGAAACCCAACTAAAGGACATTCCGGTGGTATGTGAGTATGCCGATGTATTTCCGGATGACTTACCTGGGATGCCGCCGGATAGGGACATTGAATTTGTGATTGAACTTCAGCCTGGCACAGCACCTATATCAAAGAGACCCTATAGAATGCCACCCAACGAACTGGCTGAATTAAAAATACAACTCCAAGAATTGTTGGATAAGGGTTTTATTCGTCCAAGCGTATTGCCTTGGGGATGTCCCGCTATCTTTGTGAAGAAGAAGGACCATTCCTTGAGGTTGTGTATTGATTACCGGCCTCTCAATGCGGTAACTATTAAAAACAAGTACCCACTCCCCCGTATTGACATCTTGTTTCACCAACTAGCTGGCGCCAGAGTGTACTCCAAGATTGACCTTCGTTCTGGCTATCACCAAATCAAAATCAGGCCTTGTGACATTCCAAAGACTGCCTTTTCCACACGTTATGGGCTTTTTGAATTCTTGGTTATGTCTTTTGGACTCACCAATGCCCCAGCCTACTTCATGTACCTCATGAATTCGGTCTTCATGTCTGAACTAGACAAGTTTGTGGTGGTTTTCATTGACGACATTCTTATATATTCTAAGAATGAGGAAGAGCATGCTGAGCACCTTCGCATTGTTCTTCAAAGGCTGAGAGATCACCAGCTCTACGCCAAGTTCTCCAAGTGTGAATTCTGGTTAGAGAGTGTGAAGTTTTTAGGTCACACGGTTTCCAAGGATGGTATATCCGTGGATCCAACCAAAGTGCAAGAGGTGCTAGATTGGCAACCACCTACTTCTGTCCACGAGATTCGGAGTTTTCTGGGTTTAGCCGGTTATTACCGCCGTTTTATTCCGGACTTCTCTCGGATTGCCAAGCCCATGACCGAACTCTTAAAGAAGGGAGTCAAATTTGAGTGGAATGACAAATGTGATGAAGCTTTCCACACCTTGCGAAGACATTTAACTTCAGCCCCAGTTTTGGCTCAGCCCGATTGCACCAAGCCCTATGATGTCTACTGCGATGCATCAGGCACCGGACTTGGCTGTGTTCTCATGCAAGAGAACCGAGTCATTGCTTATGCTTCTCAAGCACTTCGGCCTCACGAGCAAAACTACCCCACTCATGATCTTGAGTTAGCAGCGGTTATCCATGCTCTCAAGATGTGGAGACACTATTTGATGGGTGTTCCATGCAACATATACACAGACCACAAGAGCCTCAAGTATGTCTTCACTCAGGCACATCTGAACATGAGACAGCGGAGATGGTTGGAGTTAGCAAAGGACTATGACCTTAGTGTCCATTATCACCCCGGGAAGGCTAATGTAGTTGCGGATGCGTTAAGCCGCAAGGCTCATTGTCATTGTCTTTCCGTGGAGTCCTACGCTGACACCCTGTGTCACGAAATGGCAAAGCTCAATTTGGAGATTGTTCCGCACGGGTATTTCAGCCATATTGCAGTTGAACCAGCCTTACACGATCAGATTGTTGTAGCCCAATTGAATGACGCGGGCATTAAAATCCTTAAAAGGAAATTGTCAAAGGAGAAGGTGAAAGAGAAGTACAAGTGTTTCCGGCTAGATGGGCAGGGAGTAATGTGGTTTGGACATCGCCTCGTGGTGCCCAAAAACACGGAACTCCGGAGGAAGATTATGGATGAGGCCCATCTCTCCAAATTTTCTATCCATCCCGGCAGCACCAAAATGTACCAAGATTTGAAACAAAACTTTTGGTGGACTCGAATGAAGCGAGAAATTGCCACATATGTGTCGGAATGTGACACCTGCCAGCGGGTTAAGGCCAGCCACTTGAAGGTAGCAGGCACGCTTCAACCTCTACCTATTCCCTCATGGAAGTGGGAAGACATAAACATGGATTTTATTGTTGGACTTCCCAGAACCTCTCAGGGGCATGACTCCATTTGGGTAATTGTGGATCGCCTTACCAAGACCGCACATTTTCTTCCAGTCAATACCGTCTATACTGCTAAGAAGTATTCGGAGATTTATTTGGAGCGGATCGTTTGTCTACATGGGGTACCCAAGACGATAATTTCAGATTGTGGTGCTCCGTTCGTAGCACGCTTTTGGGAACAATTGCAATTGTCCCTAGGCACCAAACTGATCCGTAGTTCAGCATATCACCCATAGACCGATGGACAGACGGAAAGGGTAAATCAAATACTTGAAGATATGCTACGAGCTTGTGTTATCCATTATGGGAAGAATTGGGAGAAATGTCTATCTCTGGCCGAATTCTCCTATAACAACAGCTACCAAGCAAGTCTTAAAATGGCACCTTTCAAAGCCTTATATGATAGAAGATGTCGGACCCCGTTGTGTTGGTCCCAGGCAGGCGAGAGATATACTTATGGCCCTGATCTTGTGAAGGAAGCAGAAGAAAAGGTTAGGATTATTCGGGAAAATTTGAAGACCGCCCAGTCGCGGCAAAAGAGCTACTTCGATCAGCGGCGGAGGCCACTTCAGTTTGAAGTTGGTGATCATGTGTATCTTAAAGTCTCCCCGACCAAGGGTGTGCAGAGATTTGGGCTAAAAGGGAAGCTTGCACCTCGTTATATCGGCCCGTATGAAATTACTCAGCAATGTGGGCCGGTAGCCTATCAAGTGAAGCTTCCCGAGAAACTTTCAGCTGTACACAATGTATTCCATGTTTCTCAACTCAAGAGGTGTCTTCGTGTTCCGACCGAGGTTGTTGAACAAGAGGAACTCTCGGTTGAACCGGATCTCTCTTATGATGAGCATCCTGTCAAGATCCTCGACGAGAAGGAGAGGCAAACACGAAGGAAGGGAGTGAAAATGTACAAAATTCTGTGGAGTCATCACTCCGAAGATGAAGCCACGTGGGAAACCGAGGGCTATCTTAGGAAGAATTTCCCCGGCATCCTTTCATAAGCCGAGGTATTTCTTCTCCCCTCTTTATCTCTAAGTTTAATCGAATCTCGGGACGAGATTCCTTTTAAGGGGGGTAGGCTGTGACATCTCTGATGTCAAAAGAATTAAAAAGTGCAATTAAAATCAATGCAACAGGGAATGATGGGTTGAAATTCAAAAATCCATCAAAAATTCAATTTTAATTCAAAAACAAGGGTTGTTTGGTACCCAACTGAAAACTCGAGATTTTTGTACAAAACTTGAAAATCTCCAAAAATAAAAGTTGTTTGTCATCACAAATAAACCCTAGTCACTGTTGGGAACTTTTGAAAATTTTGCAGTCTAGTCCCTCAAAAACTCGAATTACCATTCTGGGCACCTTTTTGTTTTTGGGTTGTTTGAGCTTGAAAACTTTGGAATTTCAGGTTCACCCCAAAAAGAAAGTTGTGTCCCATCTTCCAAACTCCAACTTTTATTTTTACACTTTTCGAAGTTCAGTTCAAATTTTTGGAGAAAATTCGAATTTGAAAACGGAGCTCCACGGGCAAGCTACAGTGCCCCTGGCGCGCCCTGCGCTGGCCGGAGCTCGGCCGCCACGTGGCCGGCGAGCGGCGCAGGCGGCGCCGAGCTGGCCGAGCCACGGCGGACGCTGGCGCTTGTCGCATAGCTCTAGTCTCGCCCCTCCCGAGCCGTCACTTCGCCGTCGTCGAGCCGCTCCGCCTCGCGCCGCGCGAACGCCATCATGCGGTCGGAGCGCCGCCGTGGCCGCGCGCGCGCGTGTCGCACTGAGCAGCTCCGCAGGCCGCGATTCTCCTCCACTCCATGCCAAATGCACTGTTGATGATCCGCCGACGTCACTCGAGGATCCCCTCGCCCGGTCGAGTCGCTCGCGCGCTGCCCGAGCTCGCTCCGCATTCATGGCGGCCTGCTCGCGCCGCGCCGCGCGCTCGCACGCTCCCGAGGCAACACAGTGCCTCCCTTGCGTGCCCAAGCACTCCACCGCGCACTCACACCCCTCCTCTCACTCGCTCACTTCGCCATTTCCACTTCCCCGCGCTCGCTCGGTCGTCTTCTTTCTCGCGCCGCGCGAACCGAGCCGAGCTTCTCCGAGAAATTCCCCGTCTACACTCCCCCATTTCCAAATTCGTCCCGCACGAAGCTAGCCCCCTACCTCAGCTCCAAAACCCCCCACTTTCCCCAAGCTATTGTCACTTCTCCGGCGAGAATTCGAGATTTCCCCCAAATCGCGATTTTCGGCCGCCGGAGCACCCGCACGTCGAGACCCTACTCCGAGCCGTCCCCGAGGTCAACCGAGCACGCCATTAGCTTCCTCGAGCTCCACTGGTGCTCTAGGACCCGTCAAACCTCGACGAACGCCCCCGACCTCACCGGCGTAGAAGCCGCGGCGGCCACGCCGCCACTACCTCATCGCCGGCAAAACTCCGACCATCCCCGGCCTCCAAACCGTCCCCAACCGACTCGTGGTGAGCCCAGGATGCTTTTCCCCCACTTCCCCGAGTCTAGTTCGCCGCCGTTTGGCCGGCGCAACTCCGGCGAGAGCCGAGGGCATAACTTCATCGTCTTCGTTTGTCTAGGGGCCTCTGTGCAAAAGTCCTGGGACTTGTTCGTGAAGTTTTGAAAGTTCTAGGGTTCCCTGCGGGAGAAGATTCTTAAATCTAGAATTGTTTTTCCCGAATCTTGTAAAATCCATTAAAAATCGTACAAAAATCAGAAAAATGCACAAAAATACTCCCTGGATTCGTGAGAGTCTAAACTACAATCTCCTTTAGACATGTGTATGCTTTTGATGAACTGTTGTTGAATTAAAATTCAAACTGTAGAAATTGAAAGTTGTGCACCATTTCAAATCCAGAGCTCCGATAGGGTTGATCTTTGGATATGTTGTGTGTAGTGACTTTGGACAGCTTGTGTCCAAAGGGGACCTAAAAATATGAACTGTAGCTCCAGTTATGTATTAAAATGTGATTTCTGTCTTTTTGCAGTGCAGAAATCATTAAAAATAATCTGTGCAGGCAAAAATCACCATTTTGCTCCAGAGGACTAAAAACTTGTTAGCACACCTGTTAAAAATGAAAAACTTAATTTTTGCTCTGTGTAGGCTAGCAAATAAATTAATATGTGTTTTTGGATAGAAAATTTTTGAGGACTGTCCAAGGGTTATTTTGAGCCACCACTTGGCCAGAACCCTCCTCATGCTTATGACTAGCTTTGGTAGGAAAATCTCCTGAAATGGATGAATTTTCAATTTTATATGAATTTATTTCACTTATGCAGATAGCTGTTTAATATATTTTTAATAAAATTATGTGTAGCTCAAAATTAGCTAAATTTTGGAGTGAGCTTAGCTCTTATACTCCAGTAGCTGTCATAAAGTTTATAGGTAAAAATGTTGAGCAAAAATGGAGAAACAAAAATAGGAAAGAATCTAGGTGGAAAAATTGATTTATATAAAAGAATAACCTTTTTGGTTAATTAGTTAGAATAAAATGGATGGACTCTGAAATTTCAGAACGGCACCCTAAATTGTGAAGTAGTAAATAGAACTCTTTTATATATGTACACAATCACCATCGAAGTCAAATAAAACTTTTCCCACATCTCTACCCTGTTTTTGTGAAGAGAATAGTAATGCTTAAGCATGTCTAGGTGAATATGGCCTTCAAAGGCCTTAGTCATAGAATCTTTAGGCAGCCGCCTTAAGTTATGCATCTCATGTAGAAGGCGCCATCCCGGACGGCAACTACCACCTCATTCCCGCAGACGAGGAAGAAGTCCCGGAGGAAGGTGCCGGTGCAAGAGCGACCAACCCGGAGGCTAACCCCCAGCTTGAGCAAGAAGGCAAGCCCCGGAGCATGACCTGACTTTAAAATTATGCATCTATAAATTTTCCTATGCTTGTGCATTTACGTTTCAAGGAGTTGATTGAATACCTTAGCTGCACATTTCCTAGTACCTATGAATTGCATCACTAGTATGAAAGGATCGATAGGGCATTGCTTTAGGTCCGTTACAAGTCGAGTGATTTCCTGTCACTCGCGAGACATAGGAATTGCTTGTCTTTACTTATGTTGGAATCATAAGGATTGACGGGCGGGATGATAGATGTAGACCTCCCGTCCGTGTATGATAATTGATTTAAGGTCGAAATGTGTAGTTGAGTGTGTCAAGTTTTTGAACGTACCA
This sequence comes from Digitaria exilis, assembly GCA_015342445.1. Classification (NCBI taxonomy): domain Eukaryota; kingdom Viridiplantae; phylum Streptophyta; class Magnoliopsida; order Poales; family Poaceae; genus Digitaria; species Digitaria exilis. The sequence continues at coordinate 10,779 of JACEFO010000117.1, forward strand.
CATGCATGCCGGTATATGGGAGCCGGTAAGCCCGGTACCAGATTGAAGCAGCTAGGGCCGATAGCCATCTCTCCTTGGAAACTTTGTTTTCCCCTGCCGTACACTTGTGGATATATGCGTGAGACTGTGAGTGAAGCAGTAAACCTTTATCCTAAGGAAATGGACCCGGTTCCGAATTGTGGATCGATGGGAAAGGTTGGGAAACGCTTGTACCTTTTATAGCAAGCATAGTATCCGTGTATGTTGGGTTTTCCCTGGCCAGGTAGCAGAAATTCGGTTCGAACTGTCCGCTTCTCGCGGTTAATGAGACTGCTTGACCGCCTTGCTACATTGAGTAACAAGTGAAATTATGAGATACATGAACTTGTTGTCTGAATTAAATTGTATTGCACCACTTGTATGCTTAGAGAGGATGCTAATCTAGAATGGTTAAATTTACTAGAATATGATGCTAAAATTGAAAGCAAGGACTTACTTTAGTTGCTTTTTGGCAAACAAACCCACCAGCCAAAAGCCTCTCATTGTCTAGATGTCGGAGATGTAGTTTTCACCCGACGGGTAAGCCTTGCTGAGTATTAGTATACTCAGCCTTGCTTGTGGCAATGATTTACAGGTACACCTTTGGATGTCGATGCCTTGTCTTGGCCTACCCAGGTTCCACCTGGCTGGCACATCGAATGGGTTCCGTCCTCTGCCGAGGATCGAGAGGAGTAGCATCGTGGCAGGCTTCAGCACGGTGTTACTTGTATCGTCGTTAGCTTTCGTTCGCTGCTATGAACTTAAAATTCCGCTGTAATGAAACTTTTATTCCGCTGCAAAACTTTCGTACTCTGATTTAAATTTGAACTTGGTTTGTAATAACTGTGATACCTATTTGTGTAAGTTAATTTGTGGAATGTTGTAATCTCTGGAACTCACCTTCGTGTGGGCGTGCTGTTGTTTCGATTAAGAAAAGTACGTGGTTTAATCGGGTTTAATCCGACGGCGCTCCAGCTTATTCCGGATTAAGTGCCTGACTACATGATTAGTGGTCCCAAGGCACTTAACTTGGAATAATTTCGGAGTGGACCGCCACACAGATGGCTATCACTCGCAGCGGTCACCATGCTAGCGGATCCAACGCTAACCAGCAAGGGCCGGAAGGGCAACAGCCACCACCACCTCCGCCACCGCAACAACCCCCAACATGGCAGCAGTTGTATGCCACCCAGACGGAGATTCTCCGTAACCTGCAGCATCAGCAGCAGATGCAGCAGCAAGGTGGTCATCGTGCCCCTCCACCTCAGGTGGCACGGTACGAGGACTTCCTGGCCACCCACCCTCCGGTTTTCTCCAGAGCCGAGGAGCCCATGGAAGCTGATGCATGGATTCGGGCAATCGAATCCAAGTTCTCCATACTAGCTACGCCTTGCACTCCAAACCGCAAGGTGGTCTTTGCGGCACAGCAGCTCCGCGGCACAGCTCTCCTGTGGTGGGAGAATTATCTGGCTCTCCAGGAGGAGAACCATGTCATCGAATGGGAGGAGTTCAAGAATGCCTTCAAAGCCCACCATATCCCTGCCGGATTGGTGGAAAGGAAGTTGAATGAGTTCCTGGCGCTGACTCAGGGAACCCGCACTGTGCTTCAGTATGCGCAGCCCTTCAATGGTCTGTGTCCTTATGCGGGTCATCATGCTGACTCCGATGACAAGAAGAAGAAGAGGTTCCGTCGTGGCCTCAACACCAAGCTCAAAGCCCAGCTGACCACCACACGGGTTGCCACTTATGGTGAACTCGTGAACATTGCCATCGCCCAAGAAGACGCCAACATGACCCACAAGGCCGAGAAGAAAAGGAAGGCTCCCGCTGGACCCTCGGGTGGACAACCTCAGAGGTTCCGCTTGGTTCCCCCAGCTGCACCGCAGGGGCAGCCAAGGGCGCCCTAGGGAGGACGTTGGGTCGCCAGGCCACCACAGCAGGGTGCGCCTCATTTCCCTCCACCGCCGCAGCAGCCTCAGGCGCCAAGGCAAAACGTGCAGCAGCCACTTCGTCCGGGAGGTGGCTACCAATGCTTTAAGTGTGGCGGCAACAGCCATTTCATCAAGGACTGCCCGCAGAACAAGCCGCAGAACCAGCGACCTGGGAATTAGCAGAACAAGGGCAAGCAGCAGTGAGTCCAAGTCAGGCAGGGAAGGCTCAACTATACCACCCTGCCTGACCTACCTGAAGGAGCACCGGATATGACTAGTACTTTCCCTATCCACAATCAACCTGCTGTGATATTGTTTGATTCCGGGGCAACACATAGTTTTATAAGCACAAGGTTTAATGGAAAAGGTGGGTTAAAACCATATCACACCAAATCAGCATATGTGATATCAACAGCGGGAGGTAAAATAGCATCCAACCAAGTCACTCGAAAAGTACCAATCAAGCTGGGTAGTAAAGTTTTCCATACTGATTTAATTCTGCTTGGACTGGAAGGAATTGATATTGTTTTGGGGGCAAATTTGATGACTCAACATAAGGTTGTACTAGATGTTGCCGAAAGGGTTGTGGAAATAAACTCGCCTACCCATGGACCTAGTGCACTATATCTGCCACACCGAAAATGCGCCAATGCTTGTGCCTACACTATGGTAGGAACACCACTAGAAGATATTCCGGTGGTATGTGAGTATGCCGATGTTTTTCCGGATGACTTACCTGGGATGCCGCCGGACGGGATATTGAATTTGTAATTGAACATCAACCTGGCACAGCACCTATATCAAAGAGACCCTATAGAATGCCACCTAGTGAATTGGCTGAATTAAAAATACTACTCCAAGAACTTCTAGACAAGGGTTTCATCCGTCCTAGTGTGTCACCATGGGGTTGTCTGGCCATCTTTGTGAAGAAGAAGGATCATTCTTTGAGGTTGTGTATTGACTACTGGCCTCTCAACACGGTGACCATTAAAAACCAGTATCCACTTCCCCGTATTGATGTCCTTTTTGATCAACTAGCTGGCGCCAGAGTATTCTCCAAGATTGACCTTCGCTCTGGCTATCACCAAATAAAGATTCGTCCTTGGGACATCCCCAAGACTGCCTTCTCCACCCGCTATGAACTCTATGAATTCTTGGTCATGTCTTTTGGACTCACGAATGCCCCAGTCTACTTCATGTATCTCATGAATTTGGTTTTCATGTCCGAGCTTGACAAGTTCGTAGTGGTCTTTATTGATGATATCCTCATATATTCCAAGAATGAGGAAGAGCATGCCAAGCACCTTCGCATTGTCCTCCAGAGATTGAGAGACCATTAGCTTTACGCCAAGTTCTCCAAATGTGAATTCTGGCTTGAAAGCGTGAAATTCTTGGGTCATACGGTTTTCAAGGATGGTATCTCCTTGGATCCAACCAAGGTGCAAGAGGTGATGGATTGGCAGCCACCCACCTCTGTCCATGAAATTCGGAGTTTTCTGGGTCTAGCTGGTTACTATCACCGCTTCATTCCAGATTTCTCTCGAATTGCTAAACCCATGACCGAACTCTTAAAGAAGGGGGTCAAATTTGAGTGGAGTGATAAATGTGAAGAAGCTTTCCACACTTTAAGAACACACTTGACTTCAGCCCCAGTTTTAGCTCAACCCAACAGCACCAAGCTGTATGATGTTTATTGTGATGCTTCAGGCACCGGGCTCGGTTGTGTACTTATGCAAGAGAACCGGGTCATTGCTTATGCTTCCCGAGCACTCCGGCCACGTGAGCAAAATTACCCTACGCATGATCTTGAGTTGGCAGCGGTTATTCATGCTCTCAAGATTTTGAGACACTACCTGATGGGTGTTCCATGCAATATATACACCGATCACAAGAGCCTCAAATATGTCTTCACCCAGGCACTTTTGAATATGAGGCAGCGAAGATGGTTGGAGTTGGCGAAGGACTATGATCTTAGTGTACATTATCACCCCGGGAAGGCTAATGTGGTGGCGGATGCACTAAGCCGCAAGGCTCGCTGTCACTGCGTTTCCGTGGAGTCCTATGCCGACACTTTGTGCCATGAAATGGCAAAGCTCAACTTGGAGATTGTTCCTTACGGGTATTTCAACCATATCTCTGTTGAACCAACCTTGCACGATCAGATTGTTGTGGCCCAATTAACTGATGCAAAGATTAAAATCCTCAAAAGAAAGTTGGCAAAAGAGAAGTTCAAGGAAAATATAAATGCTTCCGGGTAGATGGGCAGGGAGTGATGTGGTTTGGACATCGGATGGTGGTGCCCAAGAGCACCGAACTCCGAAGGAAAATCATGGAGGTAGCTCATCTTTCGAAATTTTCCATCCACCCTGGTAGCACCAAAATTTACCAAGACCTTAAACAAAACTTTTGGTGGACTAGGATGAAGCGGGAAATTTCCCAATATGTGTCGGAATGCGACACGTGTCAGCGTGTTAAGGCTTGCCACTTAAAGGTAGCAGGCACTCTTCAGCCTCTACCTATTCCCTCATGAAAGTGGGAACATATAAGCATGGATTTCATTGTTGGACTTCCCAGGACCCCTCAGGGGCATGACTTCATTTCGGTAATTGTAGACCGCCTCACAAAGACCACACATTTTATTCCCGTCAATACAGCCTATACCGCTATGAAGTATGCTGAAATCTATTTGGAACGGATTGTTTGTTTACATGGAGTACCGAAGACGATAATTTCTGATCGTGGTACCCAATTTGTGGCACGCTTTTGGGAACATTTGCAGCTGTCCCTAGGCACCAAATTGATCCGTAGTTCAGCATACCACCCTCAAACTGATGGGCAGACGGAAAGGGTGAATCAAATCTTAGAAGATATGCTTCGAGCTTGTGTTATTCATTATGGGAAGAATTGGGAGAAATGCTTATCTCTAGCTGAATTCTCTTATAACAACAGCTACCAAGCCAGTCTCAAAATGGCACCTTTTGAAGCTTTGTATGGTAGGAGATGTCGGACACCGTTGTGTTGGTCCCAGGCAGGCGAGAGATACACGTACGGTCCTGACCATGTAAAAGAGGCGGAGGAAAAGGTTAGGGTTATCCGAGAAAACTTGAGAGCCGCACAATCTCGACAGAAGAGTTACTTCGACCAGAGAAGGAAACCCCTTCAGTTCGAAGTCGGCGATCATGTGTATCTCAAGGTCTCCCCGGTCAAGGGTGTGCAAAGGTTTGGGTTGAAAGGGAAACTTGCACCTCGCTATGTTGGTCCATATGAAATCACTCAACAATGTGGACCGGTTGCATATCGTGTGAGACTCCCTGAGAAGCTCTCCGCCATGCACAACGTCTTCCATGTCTCCCAGCTCAAGAAATGTCTTCGTGTTCCGACCGAAGTTGTTGAGCAAGAAGAACTCTCGGTTGAGCCGGATCTTTCTTATGAAGAGCACCCAATCAAGATCCTAGATGAGAAGGAGAGAAAGACGCGAAGTAGGGAAGTTAAAATGTACAAAATTCAGTGGAGTCATCACTCCAACCGAAGACTACCTTAAACAGAACTTCCCCGACATCCTTCCCAAGACCAAGGTACCTCTTTCCCTACCGTGTTTTTAAGCAAAATTGAATCTCGGGGCGAGATTCCTTTTAAGGGGGGTAGGCTGTAACATCCCAGATGTTTAAGACCTTAAAAAACACTGCAAACAGGGTAAAGGGGGCAGCTTTGGTTGAAGCACACTTAAAAGGATCAAAAATTCGAAATTGAATTTTCAATAGGCCAAATTGACACCTAGCCGAGATCTCAAAAATTTTGTACTAAACATAAAAATCTCCAAATATAAAAGTTGTTTGTCATCACAAATAGAGCCTAGTCACTGTTGGGAACTTTTCCAAATTTTACAGTTAAGCCCCTCAAAAACTCTAAAAACCACGCAGAACGCCTTTTCAAATATGGGTAGTTTGAGCTTGAAATATTCGAAATTTCAGGATCACCCCAAAAATAAAGTTGTGTCCCATATTTCAAACTCCAACAATGAAATCCATGCTTATATGTTCCCACTTCCATGAGGGAATAGGTAGAGGCTGAAGGGTGCCTGCTACCTTTAAGTGGCAAGCCTTAACCCGCTGACACGTGTCGCATTCCGACACATATTGGGCAATTTCCCGCTTCATCCTAGTCCACCAAAAGTTTTGTTTAAGGTCTTGGTAAATTTTGGTGCTACCAGGGTGGATGGAAAATTTCGAAAGATGAGCTTCCTCCATGATTTTCCTTCGGAGTTCGGTGCTCTTGGGCACCACCATCCGATGTCCAAACCACATCACTCCCTACCCATCTACCCGGAAGCATTTATATTTTTCCTTGACCTTCTCTTTTGCCAACTTTCTTTTGATGATTTTAATCTTTGCATCATTTAATTGGGCCACAACAATCTGATCGTGCAAGGTTGGTTCAACAGAGATATGGTTGAAATACCCGTAAGGAACAATCTCCAAGTTTAGTTTTGCCATTTCATGGCACAAAGTGTCGGCATAGGACTCCACGGAAAGGCAGTGATAGCGAGCCTTGCGGCTTAGTGCATCCGCCACCACATTAGCCTTCCCGGGGTGATAATGTACACTAAGATCATAGTCCTTCGCCAACTCCAACCATCTTCGCTGCCTCATATTCAAAAGTGCCTGGGTGAAGACATATTTGAGGCTCTTGTGATCGGTGTCTCCAAATCTTGAGAGCATGAATAACCGCTGCCAACTCAAGATCATGCGTAGGGTAATTTTGCTCATGTGGCCGGAGTGCTCGGGAAGCATAAGCAATGACTCGGTTCTCTTGCATAAGTACACAACCGAGCCCGGTGCCTGAAGCATCACAATAAACATCATACGGCTTGGTGCTGTCGGGCTGAGCTAAGACTGGGGCTGAGGTCAAGTATGTTCTTAAAGTGTGCAAAGCTTCTTCACATTTGTCACTCCACTCGAATTTGACCCCCTTCTTTAAGACTTCGGTCATGGGTTTAGCAATTCGAGAGAAATCTAGAATGAAGCGGCAATAGTAACCAGCTAGACCCAGAAAACTCCGAATTTCATGGACAGAGGTGGGTGGCTGCCAATCCATCACCTCTTGCACCTTGGTCGGATCCACGGAGATACCATCCTTGGAAACCGTATGACCCAAGAATTTCACGCTTTCAAGCCAAAATTCACATTTGGAGAACTTGGCGTAAAGCTGATGGTCTCTCAATCTCTGGAGGACAATGCGAAGGTGCTCGGCATGCTCTTTCCCATTCTTGGAATATATGAGGATATGATCAATAAAGACCACTACGAACTTGTCAAGCTCGGACATGAAAACCGAATTCATGAGATACATGAAGTAGGCTGGGGCATTCGTGAGTCCAAAAGACATGACCAAGAATTCATAGAGTCCATAGCGGGTGGAGAAGGCAGTCTTGGGGATGTCACAAATATGAATCTTTATTTGGTGATAGCCAGAGCGAAGGTCAATCTTGGAGAATACTCTGGCGCCAGCTAGTTGATCAAAAAGGACATCAATGCGGGGAAGTGGATACATGTTTTTAATGGTCACCGTGTTGAGAGGCCCGTAGTCAATACACAACCTCAAAGAATGATCCTTCTTCTTCACAAAGATGGCCGAACAACCCTAGGGTGACACACTAGGATGGATGAGACCCTTGTCTAGCAGTTCTTGGAGTTGAAATTTTAATTCAGCCAATTTACTGTGTGGCATTCTATAGGGTCTCTTTGATACAGGTGTTGTGCCAGGTTGAAGTTCAATTACAAATTCAATATCCCTGTCCGGCGGCATCCCAGGTAAGTCACCGGAAAAACATTGGCATACTCACATACCACCGGAATATCTTCTAGTGGTGTTCCTACCATAGTGTAGGCACAAGCATTGGCGCATTTTCAGTGTGGCAGATATAGTGCGCTAGGTCCATGGGTAGGCGAGTTTATTTCCACAACCCTTTCGACAACATCTAGTACAACCTTATGTTGAGTCATCCAATTTGCCCCCAAAACAATATCAATTCCTTCCAATCCAAGCAGAATTAAATCAGTAGGGAAAACTTTACTACCCAGCTTGATTGGTACTTTTCGAGTGACTTGGTTGGATGCTATTTTACCTCCCGCTGTTGATATCACATATGCTGATTTGGTGTGATATGATTTTAACCCACCATTTATATTAAACCTTGTGCTTATAAAACTATGTGTTGCCCCGGAATCAACCAATATCACAGCAGGTTGATTGTGGATAGGGAAGGTACCAGTCATATCCGGTGCTCCTTCAGGTAGGTCAGCCAGGGTGGTATAGTTGAGCCTTCCCTGGCTGACTTGGACTCGCTGCTGCTTGCCCTTGTTCTGCTGATTCCCAGGTCGCTGGTTCTGCGGCTTGTTCTGCGGGCAGTCCTTGATGAAATGGCTGTTGCTGCCACACTTAAAGCATTGGTAGCCACCTCCCGGACGAAGTGGCTACTGCACGTTTTGCCTCGGCGCCTGAGGCTGCTGCGGCGGTGGAGGGAAGCGAGGCGCACCCTGCTGTGGGGGCCTGGCGACCCAACGTCCTCCCTGGGGCGCCCTTGGCTGCCCCTGCGGTGCAGCTGGGGGAACCAAGAGGAACCTCTGAGGTTGTCCACCCGAGGTCCAGCGGGAGCCTTCCTTTTCTTCTCGGCCTTGTGGGTCATGTTGGCGTCTTCTTGGGCAATGGCAATGTTCACGAGTTCACCATAAGTGGCAACCCGTGTGGTGGTCAGCTGGGCTTTGAGCTTGGTGTTGAGGCCACGATGGAACCTCTCCTTCTTCTTGTCATCGGAGTAAGCATGATGACCCGCATAAGGACATAGACCATTGAAGGCCTGCGCATACTGAAGCACAGTGCGGGTTCCCTGAGTCAGCGCCAGGAACTCATTCAACTTCCTTTCCACCAATCCGGCAGGGATATGGTGGGCTTTGAAGGCACTTTTGAACTCCTCCCATTCGATGACATGGTTCTCCTCCTGGAGAGCCAGATAATTCTCCCACCACAGGAGAGCTGTGCCGCGGAGCTACTGTGCCGCAAAGACCACCTTGCGGTTTGGAGTGCAAGACGTAGCCAGTAAGGAGAACTTGGATTCGATTGCCCGAATCCATGCATCAGCTTCCATGGGCTCCTCGGCTCTAGAGAAAACCGGAGGGTGGGTGGCCAGGAAGTCCTCGTACCATGCCACCTGAGGTGGAGGGGCACGATGACCACCTTGCTGCTGCATCTGCTGCTGCATCATCTGCTGCTGATGTTGCAGGCTACGGAGGATCTCCGTCTGGGTGGCATACAGCTGCTGCCATGTTGGGGGTTGTTGCGGTGGCGGAGGTGGTGGTGGTTGTTGCCCTTCCGGCCCTTGCTGGTTAGCGTTGGATCCGTTAGCATCGTGACCGCTGCGAATGATAGCCATCTGCAGTAGGTACTTGTATTAGCCACAATCCATAAGCTCGCACAAATTAATGTCAAGATAAAACGTGGCAGTGTAATGAAGTTTACTGCATAAGGACAACATATCAGTAGGCAGTTTTGGAAGAAAACTCATATCCTCCAGTAGAAGTCGAGTTAGACACTCCAATTCGGTTAGTAGCTGGGAAATTTCATACTCTACAACTTTCGTTTTTGGCTCAGAACCAAAATCAAGCTAGAACTAGGCTGAAAAATTCGAATTCCAGTCCTCTGTTTTTGCTGTTTTTCAGAAGGCCGAAATGTAGTGTTTTGGTTGCCATATTTATTTCACTTAACCAATGGAGTTGAATTTTGGTGAGCGTTTTGTTTGACAAATTTCAGACAACTTTGTATTTCAAGTTATAGCCCAGAAATGAAAGTAACACACGTCAATAATTAAAACAAGAGTGGCTGCAGAAGTTTTCAACATAAACATCAAAAGCTTAAAGGAAACTCAACTCCAACTAGCCTATTGCATCATGAAACCAAAATTTAGGCTACGCGGAGGAGTAACTTGCTACCAAGCGTCTAGAAGTCGTCTAGGTTGTTAGCGGTAGCCTCACTGCCCATAGGAGACAACGGGGCGGGGAGGGGTGGCATGTCATCCTCGGTATCCATGTCTGAATCAGGGGCTTCTCCTTCATTCTCTCCCGCCTCGTTGAGAAGGTGCTGAGCATCGTGCGCTGCTAGCATAGCATTGGCATGCCCCAAATCGGCCTGCACATTCTCTAGCTCGTCCCTCACTTGAGCTAGCTCATTGTTGGCATTATTGTGCACTATGTGGAGGTCGGTCAGCTGCCTCTCCAAGTCAGCAATCATGGCATCCCTAGTGCTCACCTCTATGGACAAAGAGGTTCTCTCAATCCCAAGGTCACGGGCACGAGCAGACATGTCAATAGCAAGGTTAAGTGCTTCATTTTGTGCCCGCCCCAGTAGTGCCTGCAGCCGGTGATAGGCCCTGATCCATCTCATCAAGAGTGCGGCTGCAGCAACGGGGTTCTCTGCCACCCTCAAAGGTGAGCTGAGATATCGCCTCAACCAATGAGCATCGTCAGGCTGGGCCGGTGGAAACAGTCCAAGAAGCTGGTGCTCCACCAGGTCCTGGTTCTGGGCACAGAAAATGCTGATCCCATTGAGAGCAGCCAACTCACAAGTGGTCTCCATATGGTGTCCATAGACTTCCACACTCCATGTGGGTGAACTTGGACACGGCGGGTGGCGGTACACCACCAAACGCACTCTGGATCGTGTCACACCACGGTCACGGAGGACGGTTCTCTCATACTGCGGCGGGGTGGGGTTGTCAAGTGCCTGCAACACGGACCAAAGGATGGTAGGAAAACCCTCCCATCCAAGGCAGTCCGAGAAGGAGACGTCATTGGGGTAGCTAGCCAGGTCAGCATGGCCGTCCATCTGAACAAAAAGGTCAAGCGTGAGAACCGGTTAGCGCCAAGAAATAAAAACAGATTCTGGACAGTGTAGTAAAAATTGTAAAACTCAAAATCTACAAACCCAGAAATTCCCAAACTTGGCCAGAACGTTGTTTAGGTAATTTCAAACAAGTTTCATGTTCAAGGGTTGAACGAAAACAGTCGTTAAGAGGGTGCAAAAATTCAATTCCTCTCTCACTGTTCCCAGGAAATTCCAGCAGACATGGGGTTACCATTTTAAGCATAACTCCTCATTTACTGAACCAAATTTGTTGAAATTTCTACAGCACGAACTAGACAACATTTGTGACATCTTGCATATTGGGCACTTTTTCGTTTGATGGGGTTTTCAGGCACGAAACGATGGTGCAAACAGATCTGTTTTCAGTAGAGTTTCAGCACAGTTTCCGGTTATCATTCAATTTGTAACGGGTAGTTCAAGGTCATTCAACATGATTTACTTGAGTTTCAGTGAATTGCAATGCATGAGCGACCTATTCGTTCTCACCAACATACGTACCAATAACTTTGGCTTACGAAGTCAGTGCCGGTGGCTAGGCAATATTCGTCTCTCCCTATATTAGCTAGCCGAACTTTTCTAACCGTTCAACTTACGAAATCGTGGTTAGCGTACCTGCAGAAAATTCCATTCCAGAAGAATTATAATGAACCTCCTGTGCCAGCACTCACGGAAGCGTCCCCATTCATTACCACCCACTATAGTGGTGGCACCCGAACGTTCAACATTGAACGGGCAATGCTTCATATGTTACCGAGGCAACATATTGACCATTTCATACGCTAATGAAATAGCGTATTGACTTTGTGCTGCCATCATATTTGCCATGGTACACTACGGCAATCGCCGTACCTTGCGCCCACCATGCTATTCTAGTTTCATACGCCATCACAACGTATTGACTATGTGCCGCCACTATATTTTTATATAGTCCCGTGGTACGTTACAGCAATCGCCGTACCTTGCGCCCACCATTGCGAAAAGTAAAGGACAGAATGAAAATGTGCTGGGAGTCAGTATAATATAATTAGCCACCTATCATACCGTGGGCCCATAACCCACTGGTCCCAGGATCGAAACCTGGCTCTAATACCAGCTGTGGCGAACCACTCTGAAAATTATTCCAAGTTAAGTACCCACGGACCACTAATCAAGTAGTCAGGCACTTAATCCGGAATAAGCTGGAGCACCGTCGGATTACACCCGATTAACCACGTACTTTCACGATCGAAACAACACGCGCGCCCACACGAAGGTGAGTTCTAGAAATTACAACATTCCACCAATTCATCTTACAAAAATAGTCTCATCAAGTTATTACAATCCAAGTCTGAATTTCAATTAACAGAACGAGAGTTCATTGCAGCGGAAAGATTAACTAACGACGATACATAGTAACATCATAATGAAGCCAGCCATGATGCTACTCCTCCCGATCCTCGGCAGAGGACGGAACCCACTCGACATGCCAGCCAGGTGGAACCTGGGCAGGCCAAGAAATGGAATTTACCGCCTCCTCCAAAGCAGTACCTGAAATAAATGTCACAAGCAAGGCTGAGTTTACTAATACTCTGCAAGGCTTACCCGTCGGGTGAAAACTACTTCACCGACTCCTAGACATGAGAGGCTTTTGGCTGGTGGGTTTGTTTGCCAGAAAGCAACTAAGAGTGGATCCTTACTTTCATGATTTTAGCATCAATTCTAATAGGGTTAACCAGTCTAGATTAGCATCCTCTCTAAGCATACAAGTGGTGCAATACAATTTAGTACATACAACAAGTTTATCATTCTCATAGTTCCACTTGTTACTCAATGCAGCACAGCGGTCAAGCAGTCTCATTAACCGCGAGAAGCGGACAGTTCCAACCGAATTTTGCTACCTGGCCAGGGAAACCCAACACACATGGATATTGCTTGCTATAAAAGGTACAAGCACTTCCCAACCTTTCCCATCGATCCATAATTCAGCGTCGGGTCCATTCCCTTAGGATAAAGGTTTACCGCTTCACTCACAGCATCACGCATATATCCACTTGTGTACGGCAAGGGAAACAAAATATTTCCAAGGAGAGATGGCTATCGGTCCTAGCTGTTTCAATCTGGTACCGGGCTTACCGATTCCCATAGGTCGGCATGTGCGTAGTACGTTCAAAAACTTGACACACAGAACCACACGTTCCGACCTTAATCTAATTATCATACACGGACGGGAGATCTACACATACCATCCCGCCCGTCCATCCTTATGATTCCAACATAAGTAAAGACAAGCAACTCCTATATCTCGCGAGTGATAGGAAATCACTCGACTTGTAACGGTCCTAAAGCATTGCTCTATCGACCCTATCATACTAGCATTTCAAGTCATGGTACTAGAATCCTGCAACTAGGGTATTCATACAACTCCTTGCACGTAAATGCACAAACATAATTAATTCATAGTTGCACAAGTTAAAACTGGTTATGCTCTGGGGCTTGCCTTCTTGGGCTACGTTGGGGTCAGTCTCTGGGTCGATCACGATCACGTCGGCACCACCTTCCGGAGCCTCCTCTTCGTTGGCGGGGACGAGGTTGTAGGTTTCGTCAGCGAGAGCGCCTTCTACATGAGATGCATAAATTTCTAAGAGTTGCTGCTGGTTTTTAGTGTAAAGGTTATGGCTCTTTAGGGTCATATTCACCTAGACATGTAAAAGGTTATTCTTCCATCATAAAAGTAAAGATAGTGCATGAGGTGTGGATTTTATGTTTTCACGATGGTAATTGTGTACACATATAAAACAATCCAAACCTTTATTTCTCAGCAAGTGTTTTAGTTTTGAAATTTTAAGACTCCACATGCTTTATTTAAATAATTATCATAAGTGACCTACTTCTTTTTATTAAACTCATTCTACACTAGTTCTTCTCATTTTTGTTTCTCTGTTTCTGTTCCTCCTTTTTACCCACAAACTTTATGACAGCTACTGGAGTATAAGAGCTAGGCTCACTCAAAAATTTATCTAAAACCGAGCCATACAGAATTTATTAAAAAATAGTTCCAGTTGTTGCTCAAAGAAACAAGATTAATTCATATAAAATTAAAACTACTACCAAATCAGAAGATTTCTGTACCAGAGCTAGTCATGAGCAAATGGAAGGCTCTGGCCAAGTGATGACTAAAAATAACACTTGGACCGCCCTCAATAATTTCCTATCCGAAAACCAACATCTATTTATTTAATATTCCAAACAGAGTCTACAATCCAGTTTAGCATTTTTCCAACATGTGCCAACATATTTCTAGACCTCTGATGAAGGGTGGAGATTTTTGGCTGCATGGATTATTTTTAGTAAATGCAGAACTGAAATAGAGCAGGAATCACAAAACAATTAATAACTGGAGTTTCATGCTATATTTTTAGGTCTCCTTTGGACACAAGGCTTCTACAGTCCATACAAGCAACATATCCCAAGCTCGGCTACAGAAGAGTTCAGGATTTGAAATGGTGCACAAAACTTTAAAATCACAGTTTGAATTTTAGTTCAAAACCTGTCCCTCAAAAGTATACACATGCAAAAAGTAGATTAGAGTTTACAATCTCGCGAGTCCAGGGGGTATTTTTGTGCATTTTTCTGATTTTCCTACGATTTTTAGTGGATTTTACAAGATCTCAGCAAAATAGATCTAGGTTTAAGAATCTTTTTACGCCGGGGCCCTAGATCTTTTGAAACCTTCACAAACAAGTCCCTCAAATTTGCACAGAGAACCCTAGAACTAAAAAGGGGAACGCGAATGGGTCCTTGGGTTCGCCGGCGTTCGAACTCCGGCGAGGAAACGGCGAACCAATGCGGGGAAGTGGGGGAAAACGACGAGGGGCTCACCGCGAGTCGGTTGGGGTACGTCTCGTGGCCGGAGGTGAGGCGGCGCGGCTCGTCGAGGGTGAGCGGCGGAGCGGCTTGCTCCGGCGATGTCGATAGCCGGCTGCGGTGGTCGAGGCGAGGCGCGGAGAGGCGTGTGAGCTTCACCGGACGATGGCGGAGCTCGTTGTGGGGCTTTGTGGAGACGGGGATGGCCGGAGTATGGATCTTGACGTGGAGGTGGCGTTCACGGCGGAAATGGCCGAGCGACGGGGGAAACTCCCATTTCCCGGTGTGTGCGGCTCGATTGGAGCTGGGGAGTGTTCGAGTGACTAGCTAGGTGAGTGAGTGAGCTTCACGTGCGGGGGATTGGGAAATCGTGGAGGGGTTTGCGGGGGATTCGGTTTTGTGGCAAATGGAGCTCGAGCTCGGCTCTACACGGCCGGAGGTCGAAGAAGCAGTGCGCGAGCGTGAGGAGAGCGAGAATGGCTGAGTGCGGACTGGGAGAGGGTGTGAGGCTGCTCGGTGGAGTGTTTGGGCGGGCTAGAGGGCACCGAGTTGCCTCGGGATCGTGCGCACACGCGCTCGGGCCGTCGGAGTCGCCATTGATGGCGCTGACAGCTCGGGCAGGGCGCGAGTGTGGGTTGGGGAGTGGAGATCGTGGCGTGGGCGACGGGGGATCCTCCACAATCCTCCTTGGCGCATAGCGGGAAAGAATCCTGCCGTGGCGGGCCTCTGCTCGACGAGTGCGCCGGCTGCCAGTGGCCCAGCCTGGCTCGCTGTGACATCTCTGATGTAAAAATGTAGAAAACACCTTTGAAATAGGTTAAAAGGGGAAAAGTGATGATGGAATTCAAAAATTCATCAAAATTCAACTTTAAATTCAAAAACAAAGGTTATTTGACACCAAACTGGAATCTCAAAAATTTTGTACTAAACTTGAAAATCTCCAAAAATAAAAGTTGTTTGTCATCACAAATAAGGCCTAGTCACTGTTTGGAACTTTTGAAAATTTTGCAGTTTAGCCCCTCAAAAACTCGAAAAACAGTTCTGAACACCTTTTTGAATTTGGGTTGTTTGAGCTTGAAAAAGTTGAAATTTCAGGTTCACCCCAAAAAGAAAGTTGTGTCCCACCTCTCAAATTCCAACTTTTATTTTTACACTTTTCATGTTCAGTTCAAATTTTTGGAGTAAATTCAAAAGGGGCAAAGGAGCTCCACGGAGCTGCCAGCTCGGCCCTGGCGCGCTCTGCGCCTGGCCGGAGCTCGGCCGCCACGTGGCCGGCGAGCGGCGTAGGCCACGCCGAGCCGGCCACGCCACGGCGTCCGCTGGCGCTTGTCCTCACGCGGATGTCCCTCCCCTCCCGAGCCGTCACGTCGCCGCTCGACAGCACGCCTCGCCTCGCGCCGCGCGAACGCCATCATGGCGGGCGGAGCGCCGCCGTGGCCGCGCGCTCGCGCGCGCCGCGCAGAGCCGCCTCGCGGCGATTCCCTCCCCACTCCGCGCCAAGAGGCTCTGCAGTGCATCCCTGCTCTCCACGCCACAATCTCCGACCCCCAATCCCGTGCGCGCGCTCTGCCCGAGCTCACAGGGCCATCAATGGCGACCTCGACAGCCCGCGCACGCGCACACACGCCACCAAGGCCGCTCAGTGCCTTCTGGCTCGCCCAAACACTCCGCTGAGCAGTCTCACACCTTCACTCAGCCCGCACTCAGCCCTTCTCCCTCTCCCCGCGCCTCGCTCCCGTCGTCTTCAACCTCCAGCCGCCCGGTCCGAGCCGAGCTTCGAAGCGAAATTCGCCCTACACTCTCCACCATTCCCAAATTCCTTGCGCACGGAGCTAGACCCCTTCACTAGCCTCCCTTTCCCCCACTCCTCTTGAGCTGTCATCAATTCTCCGGCGAGAAATCGAGATTTCCCCCAAATCTCCATTTTTCGGCCGCCGGAGCACCCTCACATCGAGCCCCTACTTCGAGCCATCCCCGAGGTCAACCGAGCATGCCAACAGCTTCCCCGAGTTCCACTGATGCTCTAAAGCCCCTTCAACCTCGGAGAGCGCCACCGACCTCACCGGCGTAGAAGCCGCGGCGGCCGCGCCGCCACTGCTTCGCCGTCGGCCGTTTTCCGAGCTTCCCCCGGCCTCCTAACCGCCACCAATCGACTCGTGGTGAGCCACTGGTTCTTTTCCCCTCCTTCCCCGACCCTAGCTCGCCGTCGTTTGGCCGGCGCAACTCCGGCGACGAGCCGAGGACCTTTGTTCATCGTCTTCGTTTTTCCAGGGTCCTCCGCGCAAAAATCAGGGACTGGTTTGAAAGGTTTTAAAAGTTCTAGGGTCTCCAGCGTAAAAAGATTCTTAAACCTAGATCTATTTTGCTGAGATCTTGTAAAATCCACCAAAAAATCGTACAAAAATCAGAAATATGCACAAAAATACTCCCTGGATTCGTGAGATTGTAAACTCCAATCTCATGTTAGCATGTATATACTTTTGGTGAACTAATTTTGAATTAAAATTCAAACTGTGAATTTAGAAACTTGTGCACCATTTCAAATCCAAAGCTCCGCTAGGGCTGAGCTTTGGATATGTTGTTTGCAGTGACTTTGGACAGCTTGTGTCCAAAGGGGACCTAAAGATATGGACTGTAGCTTCAGTTATGAATTAATTTGTGATTCCTGTCTTTTTGCAGTCCTGAAATTATTAAAAATAATCTATGCAGCTAAAAATCACCATTTTTCTCCAGAGTCCTAGAAATTTGTTAGCACATCTGCTAAAAATGCAAAACTTCTTTTTGCTCTGTTTAGACTAGCAAATAAATAGTTATGTGTTTTCGGATAGAATTTTATTGAGGACTGTCCAAGGGTTATTTTGAGCCACCACTTGGCCAGAGCCCTCCTTGCACTCATGACTAGCTCTGGAAGGAAAATTTCCTGATTTGGATGTATTTTCGATGTTATATGAATTTATCTTGATTCTTTAGGCAGCAGTTTGTACTATTTTTAATAAATTCTGTGTAGCTCAGTTTTAGCTAAATTTTGGAGTGCGCCTAACTCTTATACTCCAGTAGCTGTCATAAAGTTTATAGATAAAAAGGATGAACAGAAACTGAGAAACAAAAATGAGAAGAAATTAAGGTGGAATTGAGTTATATAAAAGAATAGAGCTTTTTGATAATTAATTAAAATAAAACATGGAAAAGTCTAAAATACCAGAATAGCACCTAACTTCAAAATAATAAATAGAAATTCTTTTATATATGTACACAATCACCATCAAAGATGCGTAAAAAAAAAACCTTTTCCACACCCCTCTTCTTTTTTTGTGAAGGAAAAAGGTAGTACTTAAGCATGTCTAGGTGAATATGGCCTTCAAGGCCTTAGTTTTGGAATCACTAGGCATCCACTATAAGTTATGCATCTCATGTAGAAGGCGCTATTCCGGACGGCTTCTACCATCTCATCCCCGCCGACGGAGAAGGCACCCCGGAGAACGGTGCCGGCGAAGGAACAATCGACCCTGAGGCTAACCCCCAGCTAGAGCAAGAAGGCAAGCCCTGGAGCATAACCTAACCTTTAAAGTTTATGCATCTATGAATTCCCTATGCTTGTGCATTTACGTTTCAAGGAGTTGATTGAATACCTTAGCTGCACATTTCTAGTACCTATGACTTGCAACACTAGTATGAAAGGATCGATAGGGCATTGCTTTAGGTCCGTTACAAGTCGAGTGATTTCCTGTCACTCGCGAGACATAGGAGTTGCTTGTCTTTACTTATGTTGGAATCTTAAGGATGGACGGGCGGGATGGTAGATGTAGATCTCCCGTCCGTGTATGATAATTGATTTAAGGTCGAAACGTGTGGTTGAGTGTGTCAAGTTTTTGAACGTACCACATGCATGCCGATATATGGGAATCGGTAAGCCCGGTACCAGATTGAAGCAGCTAGGGCCGATAGCCATCTCTCCTTGGAAACTTTTGTTTCCCCTGCCGTACACTTGTGGATATATGCGTGAGACTGTGAGTGAAGCAGTAAACCTTTATCCTAAGGAAGTGGGTTTGGTTCCGAATTGTGGATCGATGGGAAAGGTTGGGAAGTGCTTGTACCTTTTATAGCAAGCATTATCCGTGTGTGTTGGGTTTCCCCTGGCCAGGTAGCAAAATTCGGTTCGAACTGTCCGATTCTCGCGGTTAATGAGACTGCTTGACCGCCTTGCTGCATTGAGTAACAAGTGGAACTATGAGATTGATGAACTTGTTGTATGAATTAAATTGTACTGCACCACTTGTATGCTTAGAGAGGATGCTAATCGAGAATGGTTAAATCTACTAGAATATGATGCTAAAACATGAAAGCAAGGATCTACTCTTAGTCGCTTTTTGGCAAACAAACCCACCAGCCAAAAGCCTCTCATGTCTAGATGTCGGTGATGTAGTTTTCACCCGACGGGTAAGCCTTGCTGAGTATTAGTATACTCAGCCTTGCTTATGGCTTTTATTTACAGGTGCAGTGTTGGATGTGGCAGTCGATGCCCTTACTTGGCCTACCCAGGTTCCCCCTGGATGGCACATCGAGTGGGTTCTGTCCTCTGCCGAGGAACGGGAGGAGTAGCACCGTGCCAGGCTTCATCATGGTGTTACTTGTATCGTCGTTAGTTTATCTTTCCGCTGCAATGAACTTGATACCCTCATTTAAATTTCGAACTTGGTTTGCAATAACTTTGAGATACTATCTATGTATGTTAAATTGTGGAATGTTGTAATCTCTGGAACTCACCTTGGTGTGGGCGTGCCTGTTGTTTCGATCGAGAAAAGTACGTGGTTAAATCGGGTTTAATCCGACGGCGCTCCAGCTTATTCCGGATTAAGTGCCTGACTACTCGATTAGTGGTCCCGGGGTACTTAACTTGGAATAATTTCGGAGTGGTCTGCCACAGCTGGCATCAGAGCCGAAACAGCGCACCAGAGCCAGCAACAAACCTTAAATAAATATCTGGAATAAAACTTGCCAACTCGTACTTCCGCCGCGCTTTGCGATGGAACGTTATTCTTAGGACCGCTAAGGATGTTACCTAGAGCGTGAAGCCTATGTGGGTTAAGGGATTGTGGCGGACCACTCCAAAATTATTCCAAGTTAAGTACCTAGGGACCACTAATCACGTAGTCAGGCACTTAATCCGGAATAAGCTGGAGCGCCGTCGGATTAAACCCGATTAAACCACGTACTTTTCTCGATCGAAACAACAGCACGCCCACACGAAGGTGAGTTCCAGAGATTACAACATTCCACAAATTAACTTACACACATAGATATTACAAGTTATTACAAACCAGGTTCAAATTTAAATCAGAGTACAAGTCTTGCAGCGGAAATAAAAGTTTCTTTGCAGCGGAAGTAAATAAACTAACGACGACACAAATAACACCATGCTGAAGCCTGCCACGGTGCTACTCCTCCTGATCCTCGGCAGAGGACGGAACCCATTCGATGTGCCAGCCAGGTGGAACCTGGGTAGGCCAAGACAAAGCATCGACATCCAACGGTGTACCTGTAAATTAATGCCACAAGCAAGGCTGAGTATACTAATACTCAGCAAGGCTTACCCGTCGGGTGAAAACTACATCACCGACATCTAGACCATGAGAGGCTTTTGGCTGGTGGGTTTGTTTGCCAAAAAGCAACTAAGAGTAGGTCCTTGCTTTCAAGTTTTAGCATCATATTCTAGTAGATTTAACCATTCTAGATTAGCATCCTATCTAATCATACAAGTGGTGCAGTACAATTTATTTCATACAACAAGTTCATCATTCTCATAGTTCCACTTGTTACTCAATGTAGCAGGGCGGTCAAGCAGTCTCATTAACCGCGAGAAGCGGACAGTTCGAACCGAATTTCTGCTACCTGGCCAGGGGAAACCCAACACACACGGATACTCTGCTTGCTATAAAAGGTACAAGCATTTCCCAACCTTTCCCATCGATCCACAATTCGGAACCGGGTCCATTTCCTTAGGATAAAGGTTTACTGCTTCACTCACAGTCTCACGCATATATCCACAAGTGTACGGCAGGGGAAAACAAAGTTTCCAAGGAGAGATGGCTATCGGCCCTAGCTGCTTCAATCTGGTACCGGGCTTACCGATCCCCATACATCGGCATGCATGTGGTACGTTCAAAAACTTGACACACTCAACCACACATTTCGACCTTAATCAATTATCATACACGGACGGGAGATCTACATCTATCATCCCGCCCGTCAATCCTTATGATTCCAACATAAGTAAAGACAAGCAATTCCTATGTCTCGCGAGTGACAGGAAATCACTCGACTTGTAACGGACCTATAGCCATGCACTATCGATCCCTTTCATACTAGTATTGCAAGTCATAGGTACTAGGAAATGTGCAGCTAAGGTATTCAATCAACTCCTTGAACGTAAATGCACAAACATAGAGAATTCAAAGTGCATAATTTGGTAAAGTTAGGTTATGCTCCGGGGCTTGCCTTCTTGCTCGGACTGGGGGTTAGCCTCCGGGTTGGTCGATCCTGCACCGGCACCTTCCTCCGGGACTTCTTCCTCGTCTGCGGGAATGAGGTGGTAGTTGCCGTCCGGGATGGCGCCTTCTACATGAGATGCATAACTTAGGGTGGCTGTTCTGGAATTTCAGATTCCATTTATTTTATTCTAACTAACTACAAAAAGGTTTATTCTTTTATATAAATCGATTTCCATCTAGATTACTTCGCATTTTTGTTTCTCCTTTTCTGCTCATCATTTTTATCTATAAACTTTATGACAGCTACTGGAGTATAAGAGTTAAGCTCACTCCAAAATTTAGCTAATTTTGAGCTACACATAATTTATTAAAAATATAACAAGTTGCTGCCAGCAGAATTGAATTTAATTCATATAAAATCGAAAATTCACCCATTTCAGGAGATCTTCCTACCAAAGCTAAGCATCAGCATGAGGAGGGCTCTGGCCAAGTGATGGCTCAAAATAACCCTTGGGTGATCCTCAATGATTTTCTAACCAAAAACCATATTTAATTATTTGCCATCCTAAACAGAGCAAAAAAAAAATTCAGTTTTTCATTTTTAACATGTGTGCTAACAAGTTTTAAGTCTCCAGGAGCAAAATGGTGATTTTTCACTATACAAATTATTTTTAATGATTTCTGCACTGCAAAAAGACAGAAAACCTATTTTAATTCA
This sequence comes from Digitaria exilis, assembly GCA_015342445.1. NCBI lineage: Eukaryota > Viridiplantae > Streptophyta > Magnoliopsida > Poales > Poaceae > Digitaria > Digitaria exilis. Next base: position 32,693 of record JACEFO010000117.1, read on the forward strand.
TAACAGGAGCTATAGTTCATATTTTTACGTCCCCTTTGGACACAAGCTGTCCAAAGCCACTATACACAACATATCCAAAGCTCAACCCTAGCGCAGCTCTGGATTGGAAATGGTGCATAACTTTAGATTTTCCTTGTTTGAATTTTAATTCAAAAACAGTTCGTCAAAAGTACAAACATGTCTAATAGAGATTGTAATTTAGACTCTCACGAATCCAGGGAGTATTTTTGTGCATTTTTCCGATTTTTGTACGATTTTTAATCGATTTTACAAGTTTCGGGAAAATCAAATCTAGGGTTAAGAATCTATTTTCACCGAGAACCCTAGAACTTTCAAAACTTCAAGAACGAGTCCCTGAACTTTTGCGCAGAGACCCCTACACAAACGAAGACGATGAAGAAAGGCCCTCGGCTCTCGCCGGAGTTGCGCCGGCCAAACGGCGGCGAACTAGGCTCGGGGAAGTGGGGGAAAAGCTTCCTGGGCTCACCACAAGTCGTTTGGGGACGGTTTGGAGGCCGGGGGTGGTCGGAGTTTCGCCGGCGACGAGGTGGTGGCGGCGCGGCCGCCGCGGCTTCTACGCCGGTGAGCTCGGGGTCGTTCGCCGAGGTTCGAGGGGTCCTAGAGCACCAGTGGAGCTCGAGGATGCCAATGGCGTGCTCGGTTGACCTCGGGGACGGCTCGGAGTAGGGGCTCGACGTGCGGGTGCTCCGGCGGCCGAAAATCGCGATTTGGGGGAATTCACGAATTCTCGCCGGAGAAGGGTCAATGTCTTGGGGAAAGTTGGGGGTTTTGGAGCTGGTGGAGTGGACTAGCTCCGTGGGGGACGAACTTGGGAATGGTGGAGTGTGGAGGGTGAATTTCTCGGAGAAGCTCGGCTCGGTTCGCGCGGCGCGAGGAAGAAGAAGACCGAGCGAGCGCGGGGAAGTGGAAATGGCCAAGTGAGCGAGTGAGAGGAGGGGTGTGAGTGCGCGGTGGAGTGATTGAGCACGCAAGGGAGGCACTGTGCGGCCTCGGGAGCGTGCGAGCGCGTGGGTGGCTGTCGCGGTCGCCATTGATGGCGCGCGAGCTCGAACAGAGCGCACACGCGCGGTTGGGCGTCAAAGATCATCGCGTGATGAAGTGGAGATCCTCAGCAGAGGCTTTGTCGCGACGCGAATGGACTCTACCGCCTGCAGTGCGCTCGGCGCGGCGCGAGCGCGTGTGCGGCCACGGCGGCGCGCGACCGTATGATGGCGCTCCGCGGCGCGAGGCGAGGCGAGGCGACAGCGGCGAAGTGATGGCTCGGGAGTGGCCGGACAAGAGCTAGGCGACAAGCGCCAGCGTCCGCCGCGGCTTGGCCAGCTCAGCGCCGCCTGCGCCGCTCGCCGGCCACGTGGCGGCCGAGCTCCGGCCAGCGCAGCGCGCGCCAGGGGCACTGTAGCATGCCCGTGGAGCTCCGATTTCAAATTCGAATTTTCTCCAAAAATTCGAACTGAACTTCGAAACGGGTAAAATTAAAAGTTGGGGTCTGAGGTGTGGGACACAACTTTCGAGCTTGGACCAGGCACTTCGACCAGGCGCTACGGCGCTTCGAGCTTGAACCGCGAGCTCGAGCTTGCCGAGCCTCGAATGGTCGGAAACGCCACTCGAGGGTGAGTGCCCCCCTCGAGCTTGGCTGCGAAGCCTCGAGCGTGCCGAAACGTCGCTCGAGGGTAAGTCCTCGAGCTTGGCTGCGGAGCCTCGAGGGTGACGGAACGTCGCTCGAGGGTAAGTGCCCCCTCGAGCTTGGCTGTGGAGCCTCGAGCGTGACGGAACGTCGCTCGAGGGTAAGTGCCCCCTCGAGCTTGGCTGTGGAGCCTCGAGCGTGACGGAACGTCGCTCGAGGGTAAGTGCCCCCTCGAGCTTGGCTGTGGAGCCTCGAGCGTGACGGAACGTCGCTCGAGGGTAAGTGCCCCCTCGAGCTTGGCTGTGGAGCCTCGAGCGTGACGGAAACTACTGGCTAGGCTCGATCGTCACGGACATAGCTCGATCGGGACGGATATACGGCTAAGCTCGATCGTGACGGACATCCGGGCTAAGCTCGATCGTGACGGACATCCGGGCTAAGCTCGATCGTGACGGACATCCCCGCTCGAGGGTCATCGAGCGGAACGAACGCCGTGGCGAGGTTGTCGCGAAGGGCTGTTGGTGATGACAACTACTCTTTTTGGTCCGAGATTTTTAGATTTCAGTTGGGTGCCAAACAACCCTTGTTTTTGAATTATAATTGAATTTTTGACGAATTTTTGAATTTCAACCCAATTCCCTGTTGCATTGATTTTAATTGCACTTTTTAATTCTTTTGACATCAGAGATGTCACAGCCTACCCCCCTTAAAAGGAATCTCGTCCCGAGATTCGATTAAACCTAGAGATAGAGAGGGGAAAAGAAATACCTCGGCTTATGAAAGTATATCGGGGAAATTCTTCCTAAGATAGTCCTCGGTTTCCCACGTGGCTTCATCTTCGGAGTGATGACTCCACTGAACTTTGTACATTTTAACTCCCTTCCTTCGTGTTTGTCGCTCTTTCTCGTCGAGGATCTTAACGGGATGCTCATCATAAGAGAGATCCGGTTCAACCGAGAGTTCCTCTTGTTCAACAACTTCGGTCGGAACACGTAGACACCTCTTAAGTTGAGAAACATGAAATACATCGTGTACAGCTGAGAGTTTTTCGGGAAGCTTCACTTGATAGGCTACCGGCCCATATTGCTGAGTAATTTCATACGGGCCGATATAACGAGGTGCAAGCTTTCCTTTTAGTCCGAATCTTTGCACACCTTTGGTCGGGGAGACTTTAAGATACACGTGATCACCAACTTCAAACTAAAGTGGTTTTCGCCGTTGATCAAAGTAACTCTTCTGCCTTGACTGGGCAGTTCTCAAATTTTCACGAATGATTCTAACCTTTTCCTCTGCTTCCTTTACAAGGTCAGGGCCATAAGCATACCTCTCGCCTGCCTGGGACCAACACAACGGGGTCCGACATCTTCTACCATACAAGGCTTCGAAAGGTGCCATTTTAAGGCTCGCTTGGTAGCTGTTGTTATAGGAAAATTCGGCCAGGGATAGACACTTCTCCCAATTCTTCCCATAATGAATAACACAAGCTCGAAGCATATCCTCAAGTATTTGATTTACCCTTTCCGTCTGCCCATCGGTTTGTGGGTGATATGCTGAACTACGGATCAGTTTGGTGCCTAGGGATAATTGCAATTGTTCCCAAAAGCGTGCTACGAACGGAGCACCACGATCTGAAATTATCGTCTTGGGTACCCCATGTAGACAAACGATCCGCTCCAAATAAATCTCCGCGTACTTCTTAGCGTTATAAAAGGTATTGACCGGAATAAAATGTGCGGTCTTGGTAAGGCGGTCCACAATTACCCAAATAGAATCATGCCCCTGAGGGGTTCTGGGAAGTCCAACAATAAAGTCCATGCTTATATCTTCCCACTTCCATGAGGGAATAGGTAGAGGTTGAAGCGTGCCTGCTACCTTCAAGTGGCTGGCCTTAACCCGCTGACATGTGTCACATTCCAACACATATGTGGCAATTTCTCGCTTCATCCGAGTCCACCAAAAGTTTTGTTTCAAATCTTGGTACATTTTGGTGCTGCCGGGATGAATAGAAAATTTAGAGAGATGTGCCTCATCCATAATCTTCCTCCGGAGTACCGTGTTTTTAGGCACCACGAGGCGATGCCCAAACCACATTACTCCCTGCCCATCTAGCCGGAAACACTTGTACTTCTCTTTCACCTTCTCCTTGGACAATTTCCTTTTAAGGATTTTAATGCTCGCGTCATTTAATTGGGCTACAACAATCTGATCGTGCAAGGTTGGTTCCACTGCAATATGGCTGAAGTACCCGTGTGGAACAATCTCCAAATTGAGCTTTGCCATTTCATGACACAGGGTGTCAGCGTAGGACTCCACGGAAAGACAATGACAACGAGCCTTGCGGCTTAGTGCATCCGCAACTACATTAGCCTTCCCGGGGTGATAATGCACACTAAGGTCATAGTCCTTTGCTAACTCCAACCATCTTCGCTGTCTCATATTCAAATGTGCCTGAGTGAAAACATATTTGAGGCTCTTGTGGTCTGTGTATATGTTGCAGGGAACACCCATCAAATAGTGTCTCCACATCTTGAGAGCATGAATGACCGCTGCTAACTCAAGATCGTGCGTGGGGTAGTTTTGCTCATGAGGCCGAAGTGCTCGAGAAGCATAAGCAATGACCCGGTTCTCTTGCATGAGAACACAGCCAAGACCGGTGCCTGATGCATCGCAATAGACATCATAAGGCTTGGTGCAATCGGGCTGAGCCAAAACTGGGGCTGAAGTTAAATGTCTTCGCAAGGTGTGGAAAGCTTCCTCACATTTGTCATTCCACTCAAATTTAACTCCCTTCTTCAAGAGTTCGGTCATGGGCTTTGCTATCCGAGAGAAATCTGGAATAAAACGACGGTAATAACCGGCTAAACCCAGAAAACTCCGAATCTCGTGGACAGATGTAGGTGGTTGCCAATCTAGCACCTCTTGCACTTTGGTTGGATCCACGGATATACCATCCTTGGAAACCGTGTGACCTAAAAACTTCACGCTCTCAAGCCAGAATTCACACTTGGAGAACTTGGCATAGAGCTGGTGATCTCTCAATCTCTGAAGAACAATGCGAAGGTGCTCGGCATGCTCTTCCTCATTCTTAGAATATATAAGAATGTCATCAATGAAAACCACCACAAACTTGTCTAGTTCAGACATGAAGACCGAATTCATGAGGTACATGAAATAGGCTGGGGCATTCGTGAGTCCAAAGGACATAACCAGGAATTCATAAAGTCCATATCGTGTGGAAAAGGCAGTCTTTGGAATGTCACATGGCCTGATTTTGATTTGGTGATAGGCAGAGCGAAGGTCAATCTTGGAGAACACTCTGGCGCCAGCTAGTTGGTCGAACAAGATGTCAATACGGGGGAGTGGGTACTTGTTCTTAATAGTTACCGCATTGAGAGGCCGGTAATCAATACACAACCTCAAGGAATGGTCCTTCTTCTTCACAAAGATAGCGGGACATCCCCAGGGTGATACACTTGGACGAATGAAACCTTTATCTAGCAATTCTTGGAGTTGAATTTTTAATTCAGCCAATTCATTGGGCGGCATTCTATATGGTCTCTTTGATATAGGTGCTGTGCCAGGTTGAGGTTCAATCACGAATTCAATGTCTCTATCCGGCGGCATCCCAGGTAAGTCATCCGGAAATACATCGGCATACTCACATACCACCGGAATGTCCTTTAGTTGGGTTTCTACCATTGCATAAGCACACGCATCGACGCGAGTCCGTTGTGGCAGATATAGCACACTCGGGCCATGCGTAGGCGAGTTTATCTCAACAACTCGTTCCGCAACATCTAGGACAACCTTGTGTTGAGTCATCCAATTGGCTCCTAACACAATGTCAATTCCTTCCATACCAAGCAGAATCAAATCAGTAGGAAAGGTTTTACTTCCCAACCTGATTGGAACTTTTCGGGTGACTTGGTTGGATGAAAGTTTACCTCCCGCAGTTGATATCACATAAGATGATTTGGTATGGTAAGATTTTAATCCGCATTTCACATGAAACCTTGTGCTTATAAAACTATGTGTTGCCCCGGAATCAAACAATATCACAGCAGGTTGAGTGCAGATAGGGAAAGTACCAGTCATGCCTGGGGCTCCCTCGGGTAAGTCGGCCAAGGTGGTGTAGTTGAGCCGTCCTTGCCGAACTTGCACACGCTGCTGCTGCTTGCCCTTGCCTTGCTGATTTCCCGGGCGCTGATTTTGCTGCTTGTTCTGCGGACAATCCTTGATAAAATGATCTTTACTTCCACACTTGAAGCACTGATAGCCGGCTCCAGGGCGAGCTGGCTGCTGTGCATTTTGCCTTGGTGCTTGCTGCTGCTGCGGCGGTGGAGGGAAACGAGGCGCGTTAGGCTGTGGCGGCCTAGCAACCCATCCACCTCCCTGAGGTGCCCTGGACTGTCCCTGCGGTGCAGCCGGGGGAACCAAGCGGAACCTCTGCGGCTGCGCGCTCGACGGTCCAGCGGGAGTCTTCCTCTTCTTCTCCGCCTTGTGCACCACATTGGCGTCTTCCTGGTTGATGGCAAGGTTCACGAGATCGCCGTACGTGGCAGCACGGGTGGTGGCCCACTGTGCCTTCAACTTGGTGTTAAGGCCACGTCGGAACCTCTCTAGCTTCTTCTCGTCGGAGTCGGCGTGATGACCCGCATAAGGGCACAGACCATTGAAGGCCTGGGAGTACTGGAGCACTGTGCGGGTACCCTGGGTCAGCGCCAAAAACTCATTCAGCTTTCGCTCTACTAGACCGGCCGGAATGTGATGAGCTTTGAATGCAGCTTTGAACTCATCCCACTCAACTACATGACCCTCCTGCTGCAGGGCCAGGTAGTTCTCCCACCAAAGGAGAGCTGGGCCGCGGAGCTGCTGCGCCGCGAACACGACCTTGCGGTTGGAGGTGCAAGGCGTTGCCAAAATGGTGAACTTGGACTCGATGGCTCGAATCCAGGTGTCGGCCTCCAAAGGCTCATCAGCACGAGAGAAGATCGGCGGGTGCGTTGCCAGAAAATCCTCGTATCGGGCCACCTGAGGCTGAGGGGCCCGTTGACCTCCCTGCTGAAGCATCTGCTGCTGCATCATCTGCTGCTGATGCTGCAGGTTCCGGAGAATCTCCGTTTGCGTGGCATACAGCTGCTGCCACGTCGGAGGTTGCTGCGGTGGAGGAGGTGGCGGTGGCTGTTGCTGCCCCTCTGGCCCTTGCTGGTTAGCGTTGGAGCCACGAGCGTCGTGACCGCTGCGGGTGATTGCCATCTGCAGTAGGGACTTATATTAGCCATATTTCATAAGCTTGCATAATGAATGACAAGATAAAATGTGACAACATATTAAGTGTACTGCGCAGAATGACAAATCAGCACGCAGTTCGGGAGAAAAATCATATCTCCCAACAGGAAACAAGTCAAATGCTCCCATTCGGTCAGTAGCTCGGAAATTTTATGCTCTACAACTTTCATGTTGAACACTTTTTCATTTGGCAACGTTTTCAGTTTCGATTTAAGGTTGCAAACAGACTGTTCTCAGCAGCATTTTTGGGTTGTAAATTTCAATTTCTTTGACGGCGGTTTGATTTGGCCAAGGGTTAAAATTGATATTAATTCAGTGAGAATGCAATGCATGAGCGGCCTATTCGTTCTCACCAACACACATGCCAATAACTTTTGGCTTACGAAGTTAGTGCCGGTGGCTAGGCAATATCCGTCTCTCCCTATATTATCTAGCCGAACTTTTCTAACCGTCTCAACATACGGAATCGCGGTTAGGGTACCTGCAGAAAATTCCATTCCAGAGCATTTATAATCAACCTTTCGTGCCAGCACTCACGAAAGCGTCTCCATTCATTACCACCGACTATAGAGGTGGCACCCGATCGTTTAACATTGAACGGGCAATGTTCATATGTCACCAAGGCAACATATTGACAGTTTCATACGCTATTGGAATAGCGTATTGACTTTGTGCCGCCATCATATTTGCATATGATGTCGTGGTACGCTACAGCAATCGCCGTACCTTGCGCCCACCATCCTATTCTAGTTTCATACGCCATCACAGCGTATTGACTATGTGCCGCCACTATATTTTCAAATAGTGCCGTGGTACGTTACAGCAATCGCCGTACCTTGCGCCCACCATTGCGGAAAGTAAATGACAGAATGAAATGTGCTGGAAGTCAGTATAATATACTATTTGCCACCTATCATATCGTGATCCCTTAACCCACATAGGCTTCACGCTCTAGGTAACATCCTTAGCGGTCCTAACAACAACCTTCCACCGAAAAGCACGGCGGAAGTACGAGTTGGCAAATTTTATTCCAAAAATATTTATTTAAGGTTTGTTGGTCTCTCTGGTGCGCTGTTTCGGCTCTGATGCCAGCTGTGGCGGACCACTCCAAAATTATTCCAAGTTAAGTACCTAGGGACCACTAATCACGTAGTCAGGCACTTAATCCGGAATAAGCTGGAGCGCCGTCGGATTAAACCCGATTAAACCACGTACTTTTCTCGATCGAAACAACAGCACGCCCACACGAAGGTGAGTTCCAGAGATTACAACATTCCACAAATTAACTTACACACATAGATATTACAAGTTATTACAAACCAGGTTCAAATTTAAATCAGAGTACAAGTCTTGCAGCGGAAATAAAAGTTTCTTTGCAGCGGAAGTAAATAAACTAACGACGACACAAATAACACCATGCTGAAGCCTGCCACGGTGCTACTCCTCCTGATCCTCGGCAGAGGACGGAACCCATTCGATGTGCCAGCCAGGTGGAACCTGGGTAGGCCAAGACAAAGCATCGACATCCAACGGTGTACCTGTAAATTAATGCCACAAGCAAGGCTGAGTATACTAATACTCAGCAAGGCTTACCCGTCGGGTGAAAACTACATCACCGACATCTAGACCACGAGAGGCTTTTGGCTGGTGGGTTTGTTTGCCAAAATGCAACTAAGAGTAGGTCCTTGCTTTCAAGTTTTAGCATCATATTCTAGTAGATTTAACCATTCTAGATTAGCATCCTATCTAATCATACAAGTGGTGCAGTACAATTTATTTCATACAACAAGTTCATCATTCTCATAGTTCCACTTGTTACTCAATGTAGCAGGGCGGTCAAGCAGTCTCATTAACCGCGAGAAGCGGACAGTTCGAACCGAATTTCTGCTACCTGGCCAGGGGAAACCCAACACACACGGATACTCTGCTTGCTATAAAAGGTACAAGCATTTCCCAACCTTTCCCATCGATCCACAATTCGGAACCGGGTCCATTTCCTTAGGATAAAGGTTTACTGCTTCACTCACAGTCTCACGCATATATCCACAAGTGTACGGCAGGGGAAAACAAAGTTTCCAAGGAGAGATGGCTATCGGCCCTAGCTGCTTCAATCTGGTACCGGGCTTACCGATCCCCATACATCGGCATGCATGTGGTACGTTCAAAAACTTGACACACTCAACCACACATTTCGACCTTAATCAATTATCATACACGGACGGGAGATCTACATCTATCATCCCGCCCGTCAATCCTTATGATTCCAACATAAGTAAAGACAAGCAATTCCTATGTCTCGCGAGTGACAGGAAATCACTCGACTTGTAACGGACCTATAGCCATGCACTATCGATCCCTTTCATACTAGTATTGCAAGTCATAGGTACTAGGAAATGTGCAGCTAAGGTATTCAATCAACTCCTTGAACGTAAATGCACAAACATAGAGAATTCAATGTGCATAATTTGGTAAAGTTAGGTTATGCTCCGGGGCTTGCCTTCTTGCTCGGACTGGGGGTTAGCCTCCGGGTTGGTCGATCCTGCACCGGCACCTTCCTCCGGGACTTCTTCCTCGTCTGCGGGAATGAGGTGGTAGTTGCCGTCCGGGATGGCGCCTTCTACATGAGATGCATAACTTAGGGTGGCTGTTCTGGAATTTCAGATTCCATTTATTTTATTCTAACTAACTACAAAAAGGTTTATTCTTTTATATAAATCGATTTCCATCTAGATTACTTCGCATTTTTGTTTCTCCTTTTCTGCTCATCATTTTTATCTATAAACTTTATGACAGCTACTGGAGTATAAGAGTTAAGCTCACTCCAAAATTTAGCTAATTTTGAGCTACACATAATTTATTAAAAATATAACAAATTGCTGCCAGCAGAATTGAATTTAATTCATATAAAATCGAAAATTCACCCATTTCAGGAGATCTTCCTACCAAAGCTAAGCATCAGCATGAGGAGGGCTCTGGCCAAGTGATGGCTCAAAATAACCCTTGGGTGATCCTCAATGATTTTCTAACCAAAAACCATATTTAATTATTTGCCATCCTAAACAGAGCAAAAAAAAAAATTCAGTTTTTCATTTTTAACATGTGTGCTAACAAGTTTTAAGTCTCCAGGAGCAAAATGGTGATTTTTCACTATACAAATTATTTTTAATGATTTCTGCACTGCAAAAAGACAGAAAACCTATTTTAATTCATAACAGGAGCTATAGTTCATATTTTTACGTCCCCTTTGGACACAAGCTGTCCAAAGCCACTATACACAACATATCCAAAGCTCAACCCTAGCGCAGCTCTGGATTGGAAATGGTGCATAACTTTAGATTTTCCTTGTTTGAATTTTAATTCAAAAACAGTTCGTCAAAAGTACAAACATGTCTAATAGAGATTGTAATTTAGACTCTCACGAATCCAGGGAGTATTTTTGTGCATTTTTCCGATTTTTGTACGATTTTTAATCGATTTTACAAGTTTCGGGAAAATCAAATCTAGGGTTAAGAATCTATTTTCACCGAGAACCCTAGAACTTTCAAAACTTCAAGAACGAGTCCCTGAACTTTTGCGCAGAGACCCCTACACAAACGAAGACGATGAAGAAAGGCCCTCGGCTCTCGCCGGAGTTGCGCCGGCCAAACGGCGGCGAACTAGGCTCGGGGAAGTGGGGGAAAAGCTTCCTGGGCTCACCACAAGTCGTTTGGGGACGGTTTGGAGGCCGGGGGTGGTCGGAGTTTCGCCGGCGACGAGGTGGTGGCGGCGCGGCCGCCGCGGCTTCTACGCCGGTGAGCTCGGGGTCGTTCGCCGAGGTTCGAGGGGTCCTAGAGCACCAGTGGAGCTCGAGGATGCCAATGGCGTGCTCGGTTGACCTCGGGGACGGCTCGGAGTAGGGGCTCGACGTGCGGGTGCTCCGGCGGCCGAAAATCGCGATTTGGGGGAATTCACGAATTCTCGCCGGAGAAGGGTCAATGTCTTGGGGAAAGTTGGGGGTTTTGGAGCTGGTGGAGTGGACTAGCTCCGTGCGGGACGAACTTGGGAATGGTGGAGTGTGGAGGGTGAATTTCTCGGAGAAGCTCGGCTCGGTTCGCGCGGCGCGAGGAAGAAGAAGACCGAGCGAGTGCGGGGAAGTGGAAATGGCCAAGTGAGCGAGTGAGAGGAGGGGTGTGAGTGCGCGGTGGAGTGATTGAGCACGCAAGGGAGGCACTATGCGGCCTCGGGAGCGTGCGAGCGCGTGGGTGGCTGTCGCGGTCGCCATTGATGGCGCGCGAGCTCGAACTGAGCGCACACGCGCGGTTGGGCGTCAAAGATCATCGCGTGATGAAGTGGAGATCCTCAGCAGAGGCTTTGTCGCGACGCGAATGGACTCTACCGCCTGCAGTGCGCTCGGCGCGGCGCGAGCGCGCGTGCGGCCACGGCGGCGCGCGACCGTATGATGGCGCTCCGCGGCGCGAGGCGAGGCGAGGCGACAGCGGCGAAGTGATGGCTCGGGAGTGGCCGGACAAGAGCTAGGCGACAAGCGCCAGCGTCCGCCGCGGCTTGGCCAGCTCAGCGCCGCCTGCGCCGCTCGCCGGCCACGTGGCGGCCGAGCTCCGGCCAGCGCCGCGCGCGCCAGGGGCACTGTAGCATGCCCGTGGAGCTCCGATTTCAAATTCGAATTTTCTCCAAAAATTCGAACTGAACTTCGAAACGGGTAAAATTAAAAGTTGGGGTCCGAGGTGTGGGACACAACTTTCGAGCTTGGACCAGGCACTTCGACCAGGCGCTACGGCGCTTCGAGCTTGAACCGCGAGCTCGAGCTTGCCGAGCCTCGAATGGTCGGAAACGCCACTCGAGGGTGAGTGCCCCCCTCGAGCTTGGCTGCGAAGCCTCGAGCGTGCCGAAACGTCGCTCGAGGGTAAGTCCTCGAGCTTGGCTAGGGAGCCTCGAGGGTGACGGAACGTCGCTCGAGGGTAAGTGCCCCCTCGAGCTTGGCTGTGGAGCCTCGAGCGTGACGGAACGTCGCTCGAGGGTAAGTGCCCCCTCGAGCTTGGCTGTGGAGCCTCGAGCGTGATGGAACGTCGCTCGAGGGTAAGTGCCCCCTCGAGCTTGGCTGTGGAGCCTCGAGCGTGACGGAAACTACTGGCTAGGCTCGATCGTCACGGACATAGCTCGATCGGGACGGATATACGGCTAAGCTCGATCGTGACGGACATCCGGGCTAAGCTCGATCGTGACGGACATCCGGGCTAAGCTCGATCGTGACGGACATCCCCGCTCGAGGGTCATCGAGCGGAACGAACGCCGTGGCGAGGTTGTCGCGAAGGGCTGTTGGTGATGACAACTACTCTTTTTGGTCCGAGATTTTTAGATTTCAGTTGGGTGCCAAACAACCCTTGTTTTTGAATTATAATTGAATTTTTGACGAATTTTTGAATTTCAACCCAATTCCCTGTTGCATTGATTTTAATTGCACTTTTTAATTCTTTTGACATCAGAGATGTCACAGGGATCATGATATGATAGGTTGCAAATAATATATTATATACCGACTTCCAGCACATTTCATTCTGTCATTTACTTTACGCAATGGTGGGCGCAAGGTACGGCGATTGCTGTAACGTACCACGACACTATATGAAAATATAGTGGCGGCACATAGTCAATACGCTGTGATGGCGTATGAAATTAGAATAGCATGGTGGGTGCAAGGTACGGTGATTGCTGTAGCGTACCACGGCATCATATGCAAATATGATGGCAGCACAAAGTCAATACGCTATCTCATGAGCGTATGAAATTGTCAATATGTCGCCTTGGTGACATATGAACATTGCCCGTTCAATGTTGAACGTTCGGGTGCCACCTCTATAGTGGGTGGTAATGTATGGACACGCTTTCGTGAGTGCTGGCACGAAAGGTTGATTATATATGCTCTGGAATGAAATTTTCTGCAGCTACACTAACCACGATTCCGTATGTTGAACGGTTAGAAAAGTTCGGCTAGATAATATAGGGAGAGACGGATATTGCCTAGCCACCGGCACTAACTTCGTAGGCCAAAATTTTATTGGCATGTGTGTTGGCGAGAATGAATAGGCCGCTCATGCATTGCATTTCACTGAAATAATATTGAACCTTAATACGTGACCAATCGAAACCGCCGTCGAAATTCAAATCACAACCCAAAATTCTGCTGAAACCAGTCTGTTTGCACCATTAATTCGAAACTGAAAACGTTGGCAAACGAAAAAGTGTTCAACATGAAAGTTGTCATAAATGTTATGAAGTTTATGCTGTAGAAATTGCAACGAAAATGGTTCAGTAGAACTAGAGTTATGCTTAAAATGGTAGCCCCCTGTCTGCTGGAAATTTCTGGGAACAGTGAGATAAAAATTGAATTTTTACACCATCTTAATGACAGTTTCTGCACAAACCTCCAACATGAAACTTGTTTGGAATTACTTAGAAAATGTCCTGGCCAAATGTGGGAATTTTTGAGCTTGTAGATGTCGAGTTCTATAATTTTCACTACACTGTCCAGTATCTGTTTTATTTTCCTTGGCGCTAACCGGTTCTCACCCTTGCCCTTTTCTTTTTGGTTCAGAATGGACGCTCACGCTGACTTGGCCAGCTACCCCAACGATGTTTTCTTTTCAGACTGCCTAGGATGGGAAGGTTTCCCTAGCATTCTGTGGTCAGTTTTGCAGGCGCTCGATTACCCTACCCCGCCACAATATGAGAGAACCCTCATTCGAGACCGAGGTGTGACCCGATCTCGTGTGCGTTTGGTGGTATATCGCCATCCACCGTGTCCTAGCTCCCCCACTTGGAGTGTGGAAGTTCATGGACACCACATGGAGACGACTTGTGAGCTAGCTGCCTTGAATGGCATTAGTTCTTTTTGTGCTCAGAACCAGGACTTGGTAGAGCACCAGTTGCTTGGGTTGTTCCCACCGACCCAGCCGGATGATCCCCATTGGATGAGGCGCTATCTTAGCTCCCCTTTGAGGATGGCGGAGAATCCCGTCGCTGCAGCTGCACTTATGATGAGGTGGATCCGAGCTTACCACCGCTTGCAGGCACTTTTAGGACGGTCGCAGAGCGAGATGCTCAACCTTGCTATGGACATGTCCGCCCGTGCCCGTGACATTGGGGTTGAGAGGACCTCATTGTCCATTGAGGTGAGCACCAGAGACGCCATGATTGCTGATTTGGAGAGGCAATTGAATGACCTCCACGTCGCGCACAACAATGTCCAAAATGAGCTAGCCCAAACAAAAGAAGAGCTGGCGGAAGTGAACGGTACTTTGGAGCATGCTAATGCCATGTTAGCCGCCCATGATGCTCAGCACCTTCTTGAGCAGGAGGGAGAGCATGAGGAAGGAGAGGCCCCCGACTCCGACATGGATACCGAGGATGACATGCCGCCCCTTCCAGCTCCACCATCACCTATGGGCAGCGAGGCTACCGCTAACAACCTAGATGACTTTTAGAAGTGGTAGTAGCAAGATTACTCCTCCGCTTAGCCTAAATTTTGGCTTCATGTTGTAATAGGCTAGATGGAGTTGAGCTCCCTTTTAATCTTTTGAGACAATGTAATTTAATGGTGTGGTTGTGATCCAAAACTTGATGAAGGTTGTAATGGCTGTGTGGAAAACATTCTGCAGCTAACCTTGTTTTAATTATTGATGGGTCTTCCATTCATTTCTGGGCTGTTGTAACACCCAGATTTCCAAGAAATCCGAATGCATCCATATGTGTGCCCAGGATGTCCACAGAACACATATAGATTACAAATATTGAATCACAGAGAACACAATGCTCGAAATAAAATAGTTTATATCAGAGTTTAACACAAGACATAGTCTTAAACAAATAACACAGCGGAAGTCTTAATATTATGGAACGTCTTAACTAGGTAGAGCCTCAAATCCTCAGGGACACCGACTGGTTGAACACAGCTAGAAGTACGGCAGATCCTCCGGAAACTCAGCAAGCGACTGATCATTCAATGCTCCATCTGTTACCCATCCGGGATTTTGTTGAATAGTTGCAAGTGTAAGTAAACCATCTTACTTAACAAGTATAACACGGGTTATGCAAGAACAAAAAGGCTTGACACGGTTATACTGCATTATGCAAGAACAAACCAACATCAACCACTAATATCATCTTCTAATCAAAAAGGATCCAGGCCGCTCGTGTCCGTGAGCACGGCTATCATGATAGATCAACACTCTGCAGAGGTTTCGCCCTTTACCCGCCGGTCACATAAATCCAAAAGAACTTATGTTACGAGGACTTTCACAAAACACCCTAACAAGCACAGTAGACGTTTTGGTTCAACATAGGCAGCATAACCCGAGGCATCGAGATTGATGTACGCTCAGGGCGCAACGTGAGGGGGTCAATGGCGTCCAGAGCGAGAGCGCAATCATCGCAACGTGTGAAGCTGCCGTACATCGGGCGCTTACATCACGGGACTTTGCCTAACGGGGCATAGCCAACGGATAAAACCGTCCTCGATGGATCAAACTATACTCTCACGAATGCTCCCCACATACGCCTTTCGGTAACCACTGGCAAGCTAGAGACGTACAAGCTAGTTATCCAAGACCAGAGCCATTATAGTTCCAACGGCGGCGAACAGGTTCCTGGGTTGTCGCTTTAAGAACCGGACCTTATGGAGAGACATTAGAACAAAGCACAAAGCACATGCTCTAATTCCCTAGATCAAACCTTATAGAGACACTAGAACAAAGCACACAGCACATGCTCTAGTTCCCCGAACCATGTTGCTAAAAAGCATCTTTTAACCATCATTGAAGTGAACCATTAGTTCAATGTTAACATAAAAATAAATGTTGGTTGCAGCGCGTAGCATAGTCTAACCATAATGCATAAAACCCCGGGTAACAAGGAATAAGGTAAAGACTAGGAACATCCTTAGGGTTTAACAATATTAGACACATGCACATGAGTTTGAGTGATTAAATGGTGCATAGGTAACAAGGATGGTCCGTGTTATACTTGCCTTCCTCAGCGAACTGCTGCTGCAACTGCTCTTCGGGAACGGGATCATCGGCAAACTCGAACGGCTCGGCAACTACTCACATCGATCACCACACAAGCATCCACACATACATGCAAACAAGATATTTAATTAGAACAGTACACCAAACATAAACAAAAGATGAAAAGAAGGCTTTAGAGTTACTCTACGCTTCACTACGAACACATGAGCGCGAAAATCACTCAAATCGGAGTTAAAACGGAGAAACTACGCTTAAAACGGGCTCTAGGGGCTTGCTGGTAAAGGTTTTAGGCTTCCAGGGGTGTTTTTGAAAGAAACCAGGGACCTAAAACATAATTTCGTATAAAAACCCGAGGGCTGTGGCGTAAAAACTGCCATCTAGGACGGCGGGCACTATTTTTCAAAAGAGCAGGGGCTAAACTGAAAGAAAAAGGACTTGGTTGTAAATACTTTTGAACTGCGCTCGACCGCGGGTTGATTTCTGAAAACTGCAGGGGCTCTTTTGCAAAATCACCACGGCTGACTCGGGGTTACCGGTTTGACTTGGATTAGATCTAACGCGAGCCGTTGGATTTAGATCTGACGGCTGGGGTTAGATCTAGCTCAAGGGTCGCCGGGGACAGCGGGTCGCGGCGGCGCGCGGTGGCGTCCTCGCCGGATTTGGCTCGGCTGGGGGTTAGGGGGCTCGGTTTCTCGCCGCGTTTGGTCCTAGAGGTAAAGGAGACAGCGTGGGTTCGGTTTTGGGGGTCAGGGGAGAGGTTTAGGCCGTGGTGGTGGCCGGCGGCGAGCGGAGGCGGGTGGAGAACTCCGACGAGCTCGTGCAAACGCGGGAAGGCGAGAGAGAGGGGGGTTTTGGGCTCGGCGTGTTCCTCGGCTTACCCCGAAGCTCCACGACTCGACGTTGGCGGCAAAGCGGCGGCGGAACGGTGGCTCGGCGGCGCTAGGGTTCGGCGGCGGCGCGAGCTTGGAGGCGGCTAGGGCTAGGGTTCAGGCTGCGGCTCGAGGGGGTTGGCGGCGCTATTTATAGGGGCTAGAGGAACCTTGACGTGCGCTCCAAGCCGGGGAAGGAGGCGTGCGCGAAGCGGACTCGCGGCGGCGCGGCGGAGGAGTTCTGCTTGCCCACGGCGAGAGGAAGGAGACGGCGCTGACATGCGGGCCCATGGTGTCAGCGGCAGCGAGAGAAGAGAAGGCGCGGCGCTGCTGGCGGAAGAAAGCGCCAACAGGTCGGACCCACTGGTCAGTCGCAGAGAGAAAGAGAGGGTACGCGGGCTTGCTGGGCCGGAGCTGCTGCTGGGCCGAGCGAAGAAGGAAAAGGGGAGATGGGCCGCGCAGGGAGGTTGGCTGGGCTGCGGGAAGAAAAAGAAAGGGGAAGAGTGGGCCGGCTGGGCTAAAAAGGAAGAAAGAAAAGAGGGAGAAAAAGAAAAGGTTTTTCTTTTGTTCAAACACTCATTTGAATTCAAATTCAAATTTGAATTTGAATTCAATAATCAAAAATAAATGCACCAGCATGAATGCAACAATAATGTTTCTATTTCCTATATTTGCTTTTAATTATTCAAAAGTTTTATTTTTCCTACAGTATTTATGAGCACTTGAATATAAAAAGCCAATTAATTACTAATTTTTAAATAAGGCATTTTTAGGGTGTTACGAACCTACCCCCCTTAAGATGAATCTCGACCCCGAGATTCGGACGTGGATTGGAAGAGATGTGGATATTCTGCCTTGAGATCATCCTCCCGTTCCCAGGTTGCCTCATCCTCTGTATGACGATTCCACTGAACCTTGCACATACGTATCACCTTGTTCCTGGTGACCCTCTCGGACTCCTCTAATATCTTAACCGGATACTCCTCATAAGTAAGGTCCTCCTGCACATTTAACTCCTCCAACGGAATCTGTTCCTCTGGCACCCATAAACACTTCTTCAGCTGGGACACATGGAACACATCATGCACTCCTGCCAGTTTCTCTGGTAACTCTAACTGATAAGCCACTTCACCTCTCCGTTCCAATATCTTGAATGGTCCAGTGTAGCGAGGTGCTAACTTGCCTTTAACATTGAATCTCTTCACACCTCTCATTGGTGACACCTTAAGATAGACGAAGTCGCCAATTTCGAAGCTGAGATCTCGACGCCTCACATCTACATAACTTTTCTGCCGTGACTGAGCTGTTCTCAAATTCTGCCTGATAACCTGCACTTGTTCTTCTACCTGCTTCAAGACTTCAGGTCCAAATACTTTACCTTCTCCGGTCTGATTCCAAAACAACGGTGTCCTGCATTTCCTTCCATACAACGCCTCAAATGGTGACATCTTGAGACTCTGCTGGTAGCTGTTGTTGTACGAGAACTCTGCATAACACAAACTCTTCTCCCAGCTACTCCCATACTGTAATGCACATGCCCTCAACATATCCTCTAGTATCTGATTCGTCCTTTCGGTCTGACCGTCTGTCTGTGGATGGTAAGCGGAACTGAAGTGAAGCTTAGTATCCATGAACTCATGTAACTTGCGCCAAAAGTGCGACGTAAACTGACTGCCTCGGTCTGACACTATCTTCTTCGGTACCCCATGCAAACATACAATCCGCTCCATATACAACTCTGCTAATTTGGCACTGGAATATGTAGTCTTCACCGGAATAAAGTGAGCCACCTTCGTCAATCGGTCCACTATCACCCATATAGAGTCATAACCTTTCTATGTGCGGGGCAATCCTGTTATAAAATCCATACCCACTTCTTCCCATTTCCACTCTGGTATCTTCATAGGCTGAAGCAATCCTGCCGGTCTCTGATGTTCGGCCTTAACTCTCTGGCATACGTCACAAAGAGCTACATGTGCTGCAACATTGCGCTTCAAACCATACCACCAAAATCTTTCCTTGAGGTCCAAGTACATCTTGGTACTTCCCGGATGAATGGAATATGCTGACTCGTGCGCTTCCCGTAAGATAGCATCCTTGATATGCTGCTGATCTGGCACCACTATTCTGTTACCATACCACACTGTTCCTTGTTCATCCAATCGAAATCCTGGCGCTTTATCTGTCCCAACCTTCTTAATCAATTCCTTGATTTCCTCATCCACCAATTGACCTTTTCGGATCTCCTATTCAAGAGTTGGCTCTACTTCTAGCTCAGTCACATTGGCTACCATACCTAAGTTCAAGCGTTCAAATTCCCTACTAAGCTCTTCCGGTAAATTCTGTCTCGTCAGCACATTCGCATAACTCTTTCTACTCAAAGCATCGGCCACCAAGTTAGCCTTCCCTGGATGGTAGTGAATCTCCAGTTCAAAGTCATTGATCTTCTCAAGCCAATGACGTTGCCTCATATTCAACTCGGATTGCGTGAACACATACTTAAGGCTCTTGTGGTCGGTGTAGATGTCGCATTTGTGCCCAATTAAATAATGACTCCAGATCTTCAACGCGTGTACCACGGCTGCCAATTCCAAATCGTGTGTTGGATAGTTCAGCTCATGTCTCCTCAACTGTCTGGATGCATATGCCACAACTCTGCCCTCCTGCATGAGTACACATCCCAATCCTTGGCGAGACGCATCACAATATACTGAAAAACTCTTAGTAACATCTGGCAGTACCAATACTGGTGCAGTGGTCAGCCTTTTCTTCAACTCCTCGAAGCTAGCTTGGCACTGCGGTGTCCATATGAACTTGGCATTCTTTTCTAGCAATGATGTCAAGGGCTTAGCAATCTTGGAGAAACCCTCAATAAAACGCCGATAGTAGCCTGCCATTCCAAGAAAACTCCTGATCTCACTGACATTCTACGATGGAATCCAGTTGAGAACATCCCTGACCTTCTTCGGATCAACTGCGACACCTCCATTTGACAACACATGGCCCAAGAATGATACCTTCTTCAGCCAGAATTCACATTTGCTCAGCTTAGCATACAACTGATGTTCTCGGAGTCTCTGCATCACTAACCTCAAATGTTCCTCATGCTCTTCCTCATTCTTGGAGAAAACCAGAATATCATCGATGAACACCACGACGAACTTGTCAAGGTAATCCATGAACACGCTGTTCATCAAATACATGAAGTAGGCCGGTGCATTAGTCAATCCAAAAGACATAACTGTGAACTCATACAAACCATACCGGGTAGTGAAAGCTGTCTTAGGGATGTCTGTCACCCGGATTCTCATCTGATGATAGCCTGATTTGAGATCGATCTTCGAGAACACACAAGCTCCCCTCAATTGGTCAAAGAGATCATCGATCCTCGGCAGTGGGTACTTGTTCTTGATGGTGACCTCATTGAGGGCTCGATAGTCTATGCACATCCTCTGTGTCCCGTCTTTCTTATCAACAAACAACACTGGAGCTCCCCAAGGCGAAGAACTAGGACGGATATACCCCTTAGCTAGTAAGGCCCTTAATTCTTCTTTAAGTTTCTTTAATTCTTTTACCCCCATTCTATATGGTCTTTTAGCTATGGGTGCTGTGCCAGGCATAAGTTCAATAACAAATTCAACTTCACGTTCCGGAGGCATACCTGGCAATTCATCTGGGAACACATCTGGATACTCGTTCACCACTCGAATGTCCTTCAACTCTGTGCCTTCAGCATGATTGACCTGACCGGGCTCTGTGGTTTTGGTTGCTTGATACTCAATCTTCTCCCCTGATGGAGCCACTAACTGAACTGCACACTTGGAACACTGTATGACGGCATCGTACTTTGCTAGCCAGCTCATTCCCAAAATCAGATCCATCCCGATAGAATTTAGGACTATAGGGTGTGCTAAAAAGTCTACCCCCCTTATGTTAACTGCTACATTAGGACAACGTAATGTGGCCCGAAGTTCTCCCCCCGGTGAGTTAACTAACATAGTGTTCCCCATAGGTCGCATAAGCATCAAGTTCTTTTTCACAAAATCAGCAGATATAAAAGCATGCAAAGCTCCAGAATCGAACAAAACTGTAGCAGGTTGTGAGTTGACCGGAAACGTACCGACTACCACATCTGTGGCTCCTTCTGCAGTTTCTGCTCCCACATGGTTGATCTTGCCCTTGGCGTAGTTCTGCTGGCCACGGCTTCCCTGTGCCTGCTGCTGATTCCCATTCTGAGCTGGTTGCGATCCTGTCTTCTGGTTATTGTTCTGACCAGTGGAGTTCTGGACCCTCCAGGGGCAGAAGTTAGCGTAATGTCCCTGTTCACCACAGTGGTAGCATACCCTTGGGCCGACAGGAGTGATGTTAGTCTGGGTAGTGCGCGAAGCCTGAGTGTTCTGCTGCACGTTCTGGTAGCGCTGCTGTTGCTGCTGGGGTGGTGCATACTGGGGACGTTGGTGGTTCTGACCGCGGTTCTGAAGGCTTGACTGTCCCTGAGTGCACTGCTGATTCACCTGCTGGGGGTTGTAGCGGGGGCGGACGTTGCTGCCAGATTGCTGGTTCATGAACTTCCTCTTCTTGTCCTCAATCTCACGGCGCTTGTGCTCCACCATCAGAGCACCATCAACCAGCCCACCGAAGGTTGGGAAAGTGATGCACATCAACTGCAGCTGCAAGACATCCTGGAGTCCATTCCGGAAGCGAGTTTGTCTCTTCTCATCTGTCGACACCTCATCTGGTGCGTAACGGGCCAGCTCGAGGAACTTGTCACGGTAGGCAGTGACACTCATTCCTTCCCGCGTCAGGGCTAGGAACTCCTTCTTCTTCAGGACCGTCAGTCCCTCAGGCACATGGTGGGCACGGAAATCATCACTGAACTGCTGCCAGGTGATCTGGTTGCGATCGGGTTGCGCATATTGGTATGCCACCCACCAGTCGAGAGCGGCTCCTTCAAACTGTCCAGAGGCGTAGAGCACCTTCTCCCTGTCATCACACCGAGCGATGTCGAGCTGTCTCTCCACTGCCTTGATCCAGTCTTCAGCTTCCATCGGATCCTTGGCGTGGGAGAACTTTGGCGGGCGCCCCTTCAAAAACTCTCCCCTCTTGTCTCGGATGGGCTGGGGAGGTGGCTGAACAGGTGGATTCTGCAGGTTCTGCTGCATCAAAGCTATGGCCTAAGTCAACTGTTGCATCGTCTGTGTCTGCAAGCGGACTAGATCCTCCATGGTAGGCGGCTGGTTCTGGTTCTGGTTCTGATTCTGATTCTGGTTCTGATTGCCACCACCCGTCGATCCTCTTGTCCCAACCATCTGTCACAAATCAAAATCCCAACATTCACAATCACAGTCATGTCTGAACCAGTGTCAAGAACAGAAGCAATCCACTGACAAGATAAGGTACTCGGGCGATAGGAAAGATGAAAGATGATGTGCAAAGGAGAGGTTAGGAACCCAACTATCTATCCATTAAATACCTTATACCTTGATCCAACACTAGATGATTGCAGACTTTCGTCCACGCTCATCACAATCATTACAAAGATCCAAATCACACATACGCATAATGACAATTCATTCAAGCATTTAAAGGCAAGGTTCACACAAGACCCGACACTCTTAGACTAGTTTTGGACCCAAAAACGTTCTATTTGATCTCTATTAGCATTTAGGGTCGATGGTGGTGTGGTGAGCTAGGGTACTGTATCGAGTCCTTCTGCGTGGTGGCGACTGTGCACCGAACTCTGGGCTGCGTGGCGCAGGTCCTCCCAACTGGTGCTGCAGCTCCTCATTCTTCTCTTGTTGTTGCTCTAACTCCACGGACTCGGTGTCTAGCTCCTCGGGGTTCCCTTCTTCGGCCTACTGCCTAAGAAGCTCCTTGTAGGCATCCGGGTGCGTGCCACCAATGGGTACTCATCGATGCGAGGTGGAAGGTAGCCATGAGCGCTCTTGCGGACTGTCTATTTCTGTCGAGTCATCTATGGAAGTGAAAACTAGGGGAGGGCCTTAGATTAAAGCTTAGAAAATTTTCAAAAAGGACAGAGGTAGAATAGAACACCATTTTTCAACAGAAACTCAACTCTAGGATGTAAAATAATTTTTAGAGCAAGGATTAAGCATGTTCTAATCGACCGTTCTATCTAGGCTGTGATCCTACAGTCAGCACGGCTCTGATACCAACTTTGTAACACCCAGATTTCCAAGAAATCGGAATGCATCCATATGTGTGCCCAGGATGTCCACAGAACACAAATAGATTACAAATATTGAATCACAGAGAACACAATGCTCGAAATAAGATAGTTTATATCAGAGTTTAACACAAGACATAGTCTTAAACAAATAACACAGCGGAAGTCTTAATATTATTGAACGTCTTAACTAGGTAGAGCCTCAAATCCACAGGGACACCGACTGGTTGAACACAGCTAGAAGTACGGCAGATCCTCCGGAAACTCAGCAAGCGACTGATCATTCAATGCTCCATCTGTTACCCATCCGGGATTTTGTTGAATAGTTGCAAGTGTAAGTAAACCATCTTAGTTAACAAGTATAACACGGGTTATGCAAGAACAAAAAGGCTTGACACGGTTATACTGCATTAGCACTTTTAGTTGTTTCATTTTATTATCATCTAATTTACTACAAATGAGTAGATCCTAAGTATAAAACCATTAATAAGGTATAAGTGATTATAGAACAAACCAACATCAACCACTAATATCATCTTCTAATCAAAAAGGATCCAGGCCGCTCGTGTCCGTGAGCACGGCTATCATGATAGATCAACACTCTGCAGAGGTTTCGCCCTTTACCCGCCGGTCACATAAATCCAAAAGAACTTATGTTACGAGGACTTCCACAAAACACCCTAACAAGCACAGTAGCCGTTTTGGTTCAACATAGGCAGCATAACCCGAGGCATCGAGATTGACGTACGCTCAGGGCGCAACGTGAGGGGGTCAATGGCGTCCAGAGCGAGAGCGCAATCATCGCAACGTGTGAAGCTGCCGTACATCGGGCGCTTACATCACGGGACTTTGCCTAACGGGGCATAGCCAACGGATAAAACCGTCCTCGATGGATCAAACTATACTCTCACGAATGCTCCCCACATACGCCTTTCGGTAACCACTGGCAAGCTAGAGACGTACAAGCTAGTTATCCAAGACCAGAGCCATTATAGTTCCAACGGCGGCGAACAGGTTCCTGGGTTGTCGCTTTAAGAACCGGACCTTATGGAGAGACATTAGAACAAAGCACAAAGCACATGCTCTAATTCCCTCGATCAAACCTTATAGAGACACTAGAACAAAGCACACAGCACATGCTCTAGTTCCCCGAACCATGTTGCTAAAAAGCATCTTTTAACCATCATTGAAGTGAACCATTAGTTCAATGTTAACATAAAAATAAATGTTGGTTGCAGCACGTAGCATAGTCTAACCATAATGCATAAAACCCCGGGTAACAAGGAATAAGGTAAAGACTAGGAACATCCTTAGGGTTTAACAATATTAGACACATGCACATGAGTTTGAGTGATTAAATGGTGCATAGGTAACAAGGATGGTCCGTGTTATACTTGCCTTCCTCAGCGAACTGCTGCTGCAACTGCTCTTCGGGAACGGGATCGTCGGCAAACTCGAACGGCTCGGCAACTACTCACATCGATCACCACACAAGCATCCACACATACATGCAAACAAGATATTTAATTAGAACAGTACACCAAACATAAACAAAAGATGAAAAGAAGGCTTTAGAGTTACTCTACGCTTCACTACGAACACATGAGCGCGAAAATCACTCAAATCGGAGTTAAAACGGAGAAACTACGCTTAAAACGGGCTCTAGGGGCTTGCTGGTAAAGGTTTTAGGCTTCCAGGGGTGTTTTTGAAAGAAACCAGGGACCTAAAACATAATTTCGTATAAAAACCCAAGGGCTGCGGCATAAAAACTGCCATCTAGGACGGTGGGCACTATTTTTCAAAAGAGCAGGGGCTAAACCGAAAGAAAAAGGACTTGGTTGTAAATACTTTTGAACTGCGCTGGACCGCGGGTTGATTTCTGAAAACTGCAGGGGCTCTTTTGCAAAATCACCACGGCTGACTCGGGGTTACCGGTTTGAGTTGGATTAGATCTAACACGAGCCGTTGGATTTAGATCTGACGGCTGGGGTTAGATCTAGCTCAAGGGTCGCCGGGGACAGCGGCTCGCGGCGGCGCGCGGCGGCGTCCTCGCCGGATTTGGCTCGGCTGGGGGTTAGGGGGCTCGGTTTCTCGCCGCGTTTGGTCCTAGAGGTAAAGGAGACAATGTGGGTTCGGTTTTGGGGGTCAGGGGAGAGGTTTAGGCCGCGGTGGTGGCCGGCGGCGAGCGGAAGCGGGTGGAGAACTCCGACGTGCTCGTGCAAACGCGGGAAGGCGAGAGAGAGAGGGGTTTGGGGCTCGGCGTGTTCCACGACTCGACGTTGGCGGCAAAGCGGCGGCGGAACGGTGGCTCGGCGGTGCTAGGGTTCGGCGGCGGCGCGAGCTTGGAGGCGGCTAGGGCTAGGGTTCAGGCTGCGGCTCGAGGGGGTTGGCGGCGCTATTTATAGGGGCTAGAGGAATCTTGGCGTGTGCTCCAAGCCGGGGAAGGAGGCGTGCGCGAAGCGGACTCGCGGCGGCGCGGCGGAGGAGTTCTGCTTGCCCACGGCGAGAGGAAGGAGACGGCGCTGACATGCGGGCCCATGGTGTCAGCGGCAGCGAGAGAAGAGAAGGCGCGGCGCTGCTGGCGGAAGAAAGCGCCGACAGGTCGGACCCACTAGTCAGTCGCAGAGAGAAAGAGAGGGTACGCGGGCTTGCTGGGCCGGAGCTGCTGCTGGGCCGAGCGAAGAAGGAAAAGGGGAGATGGGCCGCGCAGGGATGTTGGCTGGGCTGCGGGAAGAAAAGGAAAGGGGAAGAGTGGGCCGGCTGGGCTGAAAAGGAAGAAAGAAAAGAGGGAGAAAAAGAAAAGGTTTTTCTTTTGTTCAAACACTCATTTGAATTCAAATTCAAATTTGAATTTGAATTCAACAATAAAAAATAAATGCACCAGCATGAATGCAACAATAATGTTTCTATTTCCTATATTTGCTTTTAGTTATTCAAAAGTTTTATTTTTCCTACAGTATTTATGAGCACTTGAATATAAAAAGCCAATTAATTACTAATTTTTAAATAGGGCATTTTTAGGGTGTTACAGCTGTGATGTGAACTACAAAGTTGTTTGTAATTTGTCAAACGAAATGTTCACCAAATTTCAACCCCATTGGTTAAGCAAAAAAAAAATGGCAACCAAAACACTACAGGTCGGCCTGCTGAAAAACAGCAAACGCAGAGAGCTAAAGATTGAATTTTTCGGCTTAGTTCTATTCTGAATTTGATTCTGAGCCAAACATGAACGTTGTAGAGCATGAAATTTTCGAGCTACTGACCGAATTGGAGCATTTGACTTGCTTCTTGTTGGGAGATATGATTTTTCTTCCGAACTGCTTGTTGATATGTCATTCCGAAGCAGTAAACTTCATTATATTGTCACGTTCTATCTTGTCATCATTATGCAAGCTTATGAAATGTGGCTAATACAAGTACCTACTGTAGATGGCAATCACCCGCAGCGGTCATGACGCTAGTGGCTCCAATGCTAACCAGCAAGGGCCTGAGGGGTAGCAACAGCCGCCACCACCTCCGCCACCGCAGCAACCTCCGACGTGGCAGCAGTTGTATGCTACGCAAACGGAGATCCTACGGAACCTGCAACATCAGCAACAAATGATGCAACAGCAGATGCTACAGCAGGGAGGTCAACGGGCCCCTCAGCCTCAAGTGACCCGATATGAGGATTTTCTGGCTACCCACCCGCCGATATTCTCAAGAGCCGATGAGCCCCTGGAGGCCGATACGTGGATTCGAGCCATCGAATCCAAGTTCACCATCTTGGCCACGCCTTGCACTTCCAACCGCAAGGTAGTATTCACGGCGCAGCAGCTCCGCGGCCCAGCTCTCCTATGGTGGGAGAATTACTTGGCCCTGCAGCAGGAGGGTCATGTGATCGAGTGGGATGAGTTCAAGACTGCGTTCAAGGCTCATCATATTCCTGCCGGCTTGGTAGAGTGGAAGTTGAACGAATGTCTGGCTCTGACCCAGGGTACCCGCACGGTGCTCCAATATGCCCAGGCCTTCAATGGTCTGTGCCCATACGCGGGTCATCACGCCGACTCTGACGAGAAGAAATTGGAGAGGTTCCGACGTGGCCTCAATACCAAGTTGAAAGCTCAATTGGCTACCACCCGTGCTGCCACATATGGCGATCTTGTGAACCTCGCCATCGCCCAAGAAGACGCTAATGTGGTGCACAAGGCGGAGAAGAAGAGGAAAGCTCCCGCTGGACCCTCGAGCGCGCAGCCGCAGAGATTCCGCTTGGTTCCCCCGGCTGCACCGCAAGGACAATCCAGGGCACCTCAGGGAGGTGGATGGGTTGCTAGGCCACCACAGCCTAATGCGCCCCGTTTCCCTCCACCGCCGCAGCAGCAACCGGCGCCAAGGCAGAACGCACAACAGCCAGCTCGCCCTGGAGCCGGCTATCAGTGCTTCAAGTGTGGCAGCAACAGTCACTTCATCAAGGACTGCCCGCAGAACAAGCAACAGAACCAGCGCCCAGGAAATCAGTAGAACAAGGGCAAACAGCAGCAGCGTGTGCAGGTCCGACAAGGCAGGCTTAACTACACCACCTTGGCCGACCTACCCGAGGGAGCCCCAGACATGACTGGTACCTTCCCTATCCACACTCAACCTGCTGTGATATTGTTTGATTCTGGGGCAACACATAGTTTAATAAGCACAAGATTTCATGCAAAATGTGGGTTAAAATCTTACCATACTAAATCATCATATGTGATATCGACTGCGGGAGGTAAAATAGCATCCAACCAAGTCTCCCAAAGAGTGCCAATCAGGCTGGGAAGTAAGATATTCCCTACTGATCTAATTCTGCTTGGTATGGAGGGCATTGACATTGTTTTGGGAGCCAATTGGATGACCCAACATAAGGTTGTGCTAGATGTTGCGGAACGAGTTGTTGAAATAAACTCGCCTACACATGGCCCTAGTGTGCTATATCTACCACAACGGAATTGTGCCAATGCTTGTGCTTATACCATGGTAGAAACGCAACTAAAGGACATTCCGGTGGTATGTGAGTATGCCGATGTTTTTCCGGAGGACTTACCTGGGATGCCGCCGGATAGGGACATTGAATTTGTGATTGAACTCCAACCTGGCACGGCACCTATATCAAAGAGACCATATAGAATGCCGCCCAATGAATTGGCTGAATTAAAAATTCAACTCCAAGAATTGCTAGACAAGGGTTTCATTCGTCCTAGTGTGT
This sequence comes from Digitaria exilis, assembly GCA_015342445.1. Classification (NCBI taxonomy): domain Eukaryota; kingdom Viridiplantae; phylum Streptophyta; class Magnoliopsida; order Poales; family Poaceae; genus Digitaria; species Digitaria exilis. Next base: position 60,921 of record JACEFO010000117.1, read on the forward strand.
CACCTTGGGGATGTCCCGCTATCTTTGTGAAGAATAAGGACCATTCTCTGAGGTTGTGTATCGATTACCGGCCTCTCAATGCGGTGACTATTAAAAACAAGTACCCACTTCCCCGTATTGACGTCCTGTTTGACCAACTAGCTGGCGCCAGAGTATTCTCCAAGATTGACCTTCGCTCTGGCTATCACCAAATAAAAATCCGACCTTGTGACATTACAAAGACTACCTTTTCTACACGTTACGGGCTTTATGAATTCTTGGTCATGTCTTTTGGACTCACCAATGCCCCAGCCTACTTCATGTACCTCATGAATTCGGTTTTCATGTCAGAACTAGACAAGTTCGTGGTGGTTTTCATTGACGACATTCTTATATATTCCAAGAATGAGGAAGAGCATGCCGAGCACCTCTGCATTGTTCTTCAAAGATTGAGAGACCATCAGCTCTACGCCAAGTTCTCCAAATGTGAATTCTGGCTAGAGAGTGTGAAATTCTTAGGTCACACGGTTTCCAAGGATGGTATATCCGTGGATCCAACCAAGGTGCAAGAGGTGCTGGATTGGCAACCACCTACCTCTGTCCATGAGATTCGGAGTTTTCTGGGTTTAGCCAGTTATTATCGCCGTTTTATTCCGGACTTCTCTCGGATTGCGAAACCCATGACCGAACTCTTAAAGAAGGGAGTCAAATTTGAGTGGAATGACAAATGTGATGAAGCTTTCCACACTTTGAGAAAACATTTAACTTCAGCCCCAGTTTTAGCTCAACCCGATTGCACCAAACCCTATGATGTCTATTGCGATGCATCAGGCACCGGACTTGGCTGTGTCCTCATTCAAGAGAACCGAGTCATTGCTTATGCGTCTCGAGCACTTTGGCCTCATGAGCAAAACTACCCCCCGCATGATCTTGAGTTAGTAGCGGTTATTCATGCTCTCAAGATGTGGCGACACTATCTGATGGGTGTTCCATGCAACATATACACCGACCACAAGAGCCTCAAATATATCTTCACTCAGGCACATTTGAATATGAGGCAGCGAAGATGGTTGGAGTTAGCAAAGGACTATGACCTTAGTGTGCATTATCACCCCGGCAAGGCTAACGTGGTTGCGGATGCATTAAGCCGCAAGGCTCATTGTCATTGTCTTTCCGTGGAGTCCTACGCTGACACCTTGTGCCATGAAATGGCAAAGCTCAATTTAGAGATTGTTCCACACGGGTACTTCAACCATATTCCAGTTGAACCAACCTTGCACAATCAGATTGTTGAAGCCCAATTGATTGACGCAAAGATTAAAATCCTTAAAAGGAAATTGTCAAAAGAGAAGGTGAAGGAAAAATACAAGTGTTTCCGGCTAGATGGGCAGGGAGTGATGTGGTTTGGACATCGCATCGTGGTGCCCAAAAACATTGAACTCCGGAGGAAAATTATGGATGAGGCCCATCTCTCTAAATTTTCAATCCATCCCGGTAGCACTAAAATGTACCAAGACTTGAAACAAAACTTTTGGTGGTCTCGGATGAAGCGAGAAATTGCCGCGTATGTGTCGGAATGTGACACGTGTCAGCAGGTTAAGGCTAGCCACTTGAAGGTAGCAGGCACGCTTCAACCTCTACCTATTCCCTCATGGAAGTGGGAAGATATAAGCATGGACTTCATTGTTGGACTTCCGAGAACCCCTCAGGGGCATGACTCCATTTGGGTGATTGTGGACCGCCTTACAAAGACCGCACATTTTATTCCGGTCAATACTATTTATACCGCTAAGAGGTACGCTGAGATTTATTTGGAATGGATCGTTTGTCTACATGGGGTACCCAAGACGATAATTTCAGATCGTGGTACTCAATTCGTAGCACGCTTTTGGGAACAATTGCAACTATCCCTAGGCACAAAACTGATCCGTAGTTCAGCATATCGCCCTCAAACCGATGGGCAGACGGAAAGGGTAAATCAAATACTTGAGGATATGCTTCGAGCTTGTGTTATCCATTACGGGAAGAATTGGGAGAAATGTTTATCTCTGGCTGAATTCTCCTATAACAACAGCTACCAAGCGAGTCTTAAAATGGCACCTTTCGAAGCCTTATATGGTAGAAGATGTCGGACCCCGTTGTGTTGGTCCCAGGCAGGCGAGAGGTATACCTATGGCCCTCACCTTGTAAAGGAAGCGGAAGAAAAGGTTAGGATCATCCGTGAAAATTTGAGAACCGCCCAGTCACGGCTGTGGCGGTCCACTCCGAAATTATTCCAAGTTAAGTGCCTTGGGACCACTAATCATGTAGTCAGGCACTTAATCCGGAATAAGCTGGAGCGCCGTCGGATTAAACCCGATTAAACCACGTACTTTTCTTAATCGAAACAACAGCACGCCCACACGAAGGTGAGTTCCAGAGATTACAACATTCCACAAATTAACTTACACAAATAGGTATCACAGTTATTACAAACCAAGTTCAAATTTAAATCAGAGTACGAAAGTTTTGCAGCGGAATAAAAGTTTCATTACAGCGGAATTTTAAGTTCATAGCAGCGAACGAAAGCTAACGACGATACAAGTAACACCGTGCTGAAGCCTGCCACGATGCTACTCCTCTCGATCCTCGGCAGAGGACGGAACCCATTCGATGTGCCAGCCAGGTGGAACCTGGGTAGGCCAAGACAAGGCATCGACATCCAAAGGTGTACCTATAAATCATTGCCACAAGCAAGGCTGAGTATACTAATACTCAGCAAGGCTTACCCGTCGGGTGAAAACTACATCACCGACATCTAGACAATGAGAGGCTTTTGGCTGGTGGGTTTGTTTGCCAAAAAGCAACTAAAGTAAGTCCTTGCTTTCGATTTTAGCATCATATTCTAGTAAATTTAACCATTCTAGATTAGCATCCTCTCTAAGCATACAAGTGGTGCAATACAATTTAATTCAGACAACAAGTTCATGTATCTCATAATTTCACTTGTTACTCAATGTAGCAAGGCGGTCAAGCAGTCTCATTAACCGCGAGAAGCGAACAGTTCGAACCGAATTTCTGCTACCTGGCCAGGGAAAACCCAACATACACGGATACTATGCTTGCTATAAAAGGTACAAGCGTTTCCCAACCTTTCCCATCGATCCACAATTCGGAACCGGGTCCATTTCCTTAGGATAAAGGTTTACTGCTTCACTCACAGTCTCACGCATATATCCACAAGTGTACGGCAGGGGAAAACAAAGTTTCCAAGGAGAGATGGCTATCGGCCCTAGCTGCTTCAATCTGGTACCGGGCTTACCGGCTCCCATATACCGGCATGCATGTGGTACGTTCAAAAACTTGACACACTCAACTACACATTTCGACCTTAAATCAATTATCATACACGGACGGGAGGTCTACATCTATCATCCTGCCCGTCAATCCTTATGATTCCAACATAAGTAAAGACAAGCAATTCCTATGTCTCGCGAGTGACAGGAAATCACTCGACTTGTAACGGACCTAAAGCAATGCCCTATCGATCCTTTCATACTAGTGTTGCAATTCATAGGTACTAGGAAATGTGCAGCTAAGGTATTCAATCAACTCCTTGAAACGTAAATGCACAAGCATAGGAAAATTTATAGATGCATAATTTTAAAGTCAGGTCATGCTCCGGGGCTTGCCTTCTTGCTCAAGCTGGGGGTTAGCCTCCGGGTTGGTCGCTCTTGCACCGGCACCTTCCTCCGGGACTTCTTCCTCGTCTGCGGGAATGAGGTGGTAGTTGCCGTCCGGGATGGCGCCTTCTACATGAGATGCATAACTTAAGGCGGCTGCCTAAAGATTCTATGACTAAGGCCTTTGAAGGCCATATTCACCTAGACATGCTTAAGCATTACTATTCTCTTCACAAAAACAGGGTAGAGATGTGGGAAAAGTTTTATTTGACTTCGATGGTGATTGTGTACATAAATAAAAGAGTTCTATTTACTACTTCACAATTTAGGGTGCCGTTCTGAAATTTCAGAGTCCATCCATTTTATTCTAACTAATTAACCAAAAAGGTTATTCTTTTATATAAATCAATTTTTCCACCTAGATTCTTTCCTATTTTTGTTTCTCCATTTGTGCTCAACATTTTTACCTATAAACTTTATGACAGCTACTGGAGTATAAGAGCTAAGCTCACTCCAAAATTTAGCTAATTTTGAGCTACACATAATTTATTAAAAATATATTAAACAGCTATCTGCTTAAGTGAAATAAATTCATATAAAATTGAAAATCCCTCCATTTCAGGAGATTTTCCTACCAAAGCTAGTCATAAGCATGAGGAGGGTTCTGGCCAAGTGGTGGCTCAAAATAACCCTTGGACAGTCCTCAAAAATTTTCTATCCAAAAACACATATTAATTTATTTGCTAGCCTACACAGAGCAAAAATTAAGTTTTTCATTTTTAACAGGTGTGCTAACAAGTTTTTAGTCCTCTGGAGCAAAATGGTGATTTTTGACTGCACAGATTATTTTTAATGATTTCTGCACTGCAAAAAGACAGAAATCACATTTTAATTCATAACTGGAGCTACAGTTCATATTTTTAGGTCCCCTTTGGACACAAGCTGTCCAAAGTCACTACACACAACATATCCAAAGATCAACCCTAGCGGAGCTCTGGATTTGAAATGGTGCACAACTTTCAATTTCTACAGTTTGAATTTTAATTCAAAAACAGTTCATCAAAAGCATACACATGTCTAAAGGAGATTGTAGTTTAGACTCTCACGAATCCAGGGAGTATTTTTGTGCATTTTTCTGATTTTTGTACGATTTTTAATGGATTTTACAAGATTCGGGAAAAACAATTCTAGATTTAAGAATCTTTTCCCGCAGGGAACCCTAGAACTTTCAAAACTTCACGAACAAGTCCCTGGACTTTTGCACAGAGGCCCCTAGACAAACGAAGACGATGAAGTTATGCCCTCGGCTCTCGCCGGAGTTGCGCCGGCCAAACGGCGGCGAACTAGACTCGGGGAAGTGGGGGAAAAGCATCCTGGGCTCACCACGAGTGGGTTGGGGACGGTTTGGAGGCCGGGGATGGTCGGAGTTTTGCCGGCGACGAGGTAGTGGCGGCGTGGCCGCCGCGGCTTCTACGCCGGTGAGGTCGGGGGCGTTCGTCGAGGTTTGACGGGTCCTAGAGCACCAGTGGAGCTCGAGGAAGCTAATGGCGTGCTCGGTTGACCTCGGGGACGGCTCGGAGTAGGGTCTCGACGTGCGGGTGCTCCGGCGGCCGAAAATCGCGATTTGGGGGAAATCTCGAATTCTCGCCGGAGAAGTGACAATAGCTTGGGGAAAGTGGGGGGTTTTGGAGCTGAGGTAGGGGGCTAGCTTCGTGCGGGACGAATTTGGAAATGGGGGAGTGTAGACGGGGAATTTCTCGGAGAAGCTCGGCTCGGTTCGCGCGGCGCGAGGAAGAAGACGACCGAGCGAGCGCGGGGAAGTGGAAATGGCGAAGTGAGCGAGTGAGAGGAGGGGTGTGAGTGCGCGGTGGAGTGCTTGGGCATGCAAGGGAGGCACTGTGTTGCCTCGGGAGCGTGCGAGCGCGCGGCGCGGCGCGAGCAGGCCGCCATGAATGCGGAGCGAGCTCGGGCAGCGCGCGAGCGACTCGACCGGGCGAGGGGATCCTCGAGTGACGTCGGGGGATCATCAACAGTGCATTTGGCGCGGAGTGGAGGAGAATCGCGGCCTGCGGAGCTGCTCAGCGCGACGCGCGCGCGCGGCCACGGCGGCGCTCCGACCGCATGATGGCGTTCGCGCGGCGCGAGGCGGAGCGGCTCGACGACGGCGAAGTGACGGCTCGGGAGGGGCGAGACAAGAGCTAGGCGACAAGCGCCAGCGTCCGCCACGGCTCGGCCAGCTCGGCGCCGCCTGCGCCGCTCGCCGGCCACGTGGCGGCCGAGCGCCGGCCAGCGCAGGGCGCGCCAGGGGCACTGTAGCTTGCCCGTGGAGCTCCGTTTTCAAATTCGAATTTTCTCCAAAAATTTGAACTGAACTTGGAAAAGTGTAAAAATAAAAGTTGGAGCTTGGAAGATGGGACACAACTTTCTTTTTGGGGTGAACCTGAAATTCCAAATTTTTCAAGCTCAAACAACCCAAAAACAAAAAGGTGCCCAGAACGGTAATTCGAGTTTTTGAGGGACTAGACTGCAAAATTGTCAAAAGTTCCCAACAGTGACTAGGGTTTATTTGTGATGACAAACAACTTTTATTTTTGGATATTTTCAAGTTTAGTACAAAAATCTCGAGTTTTCAGTTGGGTACCAAACAACCCTTGTTTTTGAATTAAAATTGAATTTTTGATGGATTTTTGAATTTCAACCCATCATTCCCTGTTGCATTGATTTTAATTGGACTTTTTAATTCTTTTGACATCAGAGATGTCACAACGGCAAAAGAGTTACTTTGATCAGCGGCGAAAGCCACTTCAATTCGAAGTTGGCGATCACCTGTATCTCAAGGTCTCCCCGACCAAGGGTGTGCAAAGATTTGGGTTAAAAGGAAAACTTGCACCTCGCTACATCGGCCCATATGAAATTACTCAACAATGTGGACCGGTAGCCTACCGTGTGAAGCTTCCTGAGAAGCTCTCAGCCGTGCATGACGTATTCCACATTTCCCAACTTAAGAGGTGTCTTCGTGTTCCGACCGAAGTTGTCAAACAAGAAGAACTCTCGGTTGAACCGGATCTCTCCTATGACGAGCATCCAATTAAAATCCTCGATGAGAAAGAGAGACAAACACGGAGGAAAGGAGTTAAGATGTACAAAATTCAGTGGAGTCATCACTCCGAAGATGAAGCCACGTGGGAAACCGAAGACTATGTTAAGAAGAATTTCCCCGACATCCTTGCTTAAGCCAAAGGTACCGTTTTCCCACCTTGTTCCTAAGTTTAATCGAATCTCGGGACGAGATTCCTTTTTAAGGGGGGTAGGCTGTGACATCTCTGATGTAAAAATGTAGAAAACACCTTTGAAATAGGTTAAAAGGGGAAAAGTGATGATGGAATTCAAAAATTCATCAAAATTCAACTTTAAATTCAAAAACAAAGGTTATTTGACACCAAACTGGAATCTCAAAACTTTTGTACTAAACTTGAAAATCTCCAAAACTGTAACACCCTAAAAATGCCCTTTTTACAAATTAGTAATTAATTGGCTTTTTATATTAAAGTGCTCATAATTAATATAGGGAAATAAAAATTTTGAATAAATAAAAGCAAATATAGGAAATAGAAACATTATTGTTGCATTCATGCTGGTGCATTTATTTTTGATTGCTGAATTCAAATTTGAATTTGAATTCAAGTGAGTGTTTGAATAAAAGAAAAACCTTTTCTTTTTCTCTCTCTTTTTCCTTCTCTTTTTCAGCCCAGCCCGCCCACTCCTCCTCTTTTTCTTTTCTTTTTTTTCGCGCGGCCCATCTTTTTCCTTCTCTCGCGCGGCCCAGCAGAGCCAGCCCAGCGCGCAGCCCGGCCCAGTCGTCCGTTTTTCCTCTCCCCTCTCTCTTCCGCTGCGCTGACAGCCTGGCCCCATCTGTAGGCGCCTTTCTTCCTCCGCCGCAGTCGCTGACCGCCTGGGCCCGCTTGTCATCTTCTCCTCCCTCCTCTCGCCGTGAGCGAGCAGAGCTCCTCACCGCCGCGCCGCCGCGAGTCCGCTTCGCGCACGCCGCCTTCCCCGGCTTGGAGCGCGCACCTAGGACTCCTCTCAAGCCCCCATAAATAGCGTCGCCAACCCCCTCGAGCCGTAGCCAGGAGCCCCTACACCGAAACCCTAGCCGCCGCCCTAGAGTTTGAGCCGCCATCGCTAACTCGCCGCCTCGCCACCGCTCTGCCGCCAATCTCTCGCTCAGGAGTTTCGCCGTGTGGTAAGGAACTCGCCGAGACCTTTAACCCCCCCTCTTCTTTCGCTCTGCGGTGCCCGCGCAAGCTCGCCGGAGCAGCCGACTCACCACCGTGCGTCGCCGGCCTCCACTGTTGCTCAATCCCCGCTTCCAACCCCAAAAACCGTTTCCCCGTTGTCCCCTCTCTCTCCCAAGCTATCCGCGGCGAGCTACGGAGCCCCCTAAGCCCCAGCAGTGTCGTCTCCGACGAGGTCCCCGCCGCGCGCCGCCGCGAGCCGCTGCGCTCCGGTAACCCTTGAGCGAGATCTAATCCCAGCCGTTAGATTCGAAACCGACGGCCAGATCTAAAAACCGATCTAAACCGAGCCGGTTCCCGTGAACCGCGGTTCAGGCCGGTCCACGGTTCGGTCAATGGTGACGTCAGCCGACGTCAGCATCCAGCTGTTGTCGTGGCGATTTTGCAAAAGAGCCCCTCTGTTTTTCAAAAATCAACCCGCGGTCCAGTGCAGTTCAAAAGTATTTACAACTAAGTCCTTTTTCTTTCGGTTTAACCCCTGTCCTTTTGAAAAATCATGCCCGCCGTCCTGAAAGTTGTTTTTATGCCGCAGCCCTTGTGTTTTGTTACAAAATTATGTTTTAGGTCCCTAGTTTCTTTCAAAAACACCCCTGGAAGCCAAAAATCTTTACCAGCAAGCCCCTAGAGCCCGTTTTAAGCGTAGTTTCTCCGTTTTAACTCCGATTTGAGTGATTTTCACGCTCATGTGTTCGTAGTGAAGCGTAGAGTAGTTCTAAAGCCTTATTTTCATCTTTTGTTTATGTTTGGTGTACTGTTCTAATTAAATAATCTTGTTTGCATGCTTGTGTGATGATCGATGTGAGTAGCTGCCGAGCCGTTCGAGTTCGCCGACGATCCCGTTCTCGAAGATCAAGTGCAGCAGCAGTCCACTGAGGAAGGCAAGTATAACACGGACCATCCTTGTTACCTATACACCGATTAATCACATAAAGCATATGCATGTGTCTAATACTGTTAGCCACTAAGGATGTTCCTAGTCTTTACCTTATTCCTTGTTTACCCAGGGTTTTATGCATTATGGTTAGACTATGCAACGCGCTGCAACCAACATTAATTTTTAATGTCAATATTGAACTAATGGTTCACTTCAATGATGGTTAAAAGATGCTTTTTAGCAACATGGTTCTGGGAACTAGAGCATGTGCTGTGTGCTTTGTTCTAGTGTCTCTATAAGGTTTGATCTAGGGAATTAGAGCATGTGCTTTGTGCTTTGTTCTAATGTCTCTCCGTAAGGTCCGGTTCTTAAAGCGACAACCCAGGAACCTGTTCGCCGCCGTTGGAACTATAATGGCTCTGGTCTTGGATGATTAGCTTGTACGTCTCTAGCTCGCCAGTGGTTACCGAAAGGCGTATGTGGGGTGCATGGGTGAGAGTATAGTTTGATCCATCGAGGACGGTTTTATCCGTTGGCTATGCCCCGTTAGGCAAAGTCCCGTGATGTAAGCGCCCGATGTACGGCAGCTTCACACGTTGCGATGATTGCGCTCTCGCTCTGGACGCCATTGACCCCCTCACGTTGCGCCCTGAGCGTACGTCAATCTCGATGCCTCGGGTTATGCTGCCTATGTTGAACCAAAACGGCTACTGTGCTTGTTAGGGTGTTTTGTGAAAGTCCTCGTAACATAAGTTCTTTTGGATTTATGTGACCGGCGGGTAAAGGGCGAAACCTCTGCAGAGTGTTGATCTATCATGATAGCCGTGCTCACGGACACGAGCGGTCTGGATCCTTTTTGATTAGAAGATGATATTAGTGGTTGATATTGGTTTGTTCTATAATCACTTATACCTTATTAATGGGTTTATACTTGGGTTCTACTCATTGGTAGTAATTTGGATGATAATAAAATGAAACAACTAAAAGTGCTACTGCAGTTTAACCGTGTCCAGCCTTTTGTCCTTGCATAACCTGTGTTATACTTGTTAAGTAAGATGGTTTACTTACACTTGCAACTATTCAACAAAATCCCGGATGGGTAACAGATGGAGCAGTGAATGATCAGTCGCTTGCTGAGTTTCCGGAGGATCTGCCGTACTTCTAGCTGTGTTCAACCAGTCGGTGTCCCTGTGGATTTGAGGCTCTACCTAGTTATGAAGCGTTTATTAGTATTAAGTCTTCCGCTGTGTTATTTGTTTAAGACTATGTCTTGTGTTAAACTCTGATATAAACTATTTTATTCGAGCATTGTGTTCTCTGTGATTCAATATTTGTAATCTATATGTGTTTTGTGGACATCCTGGGCACACATATGGAAGCATTCGGATTTCTTGGAAATCTGGGTGTTACAAAGTTGGTATCAGAGCCGTGCTGACTGTAGGATCACAGCCTAGATAGAACGGCCGAATAGAACTTGCTTAATCCTTGCCCTAAAAACTACTTTACATCCTAGAGTTGAAGTTTCTGTTGAAAAATGGTGTTCTCTTCTACCTCTGTCCTTTGTGAAAAATTTTCTAGCCCTCCTCTAGTTTTCACTTCTATAGATGGCTCGACAGAGATAGACAGTCCGTAAGAGCACTGATGGCGACCTTCCACCCCGCATCAATGAGTACCCGTTGGAGGCACGCAACCTGGACGCCTACAAGAAGCTTCTTAGGTAGGAGGCCGAGGAAGGGGACCCCGAGGAGCTGCAGCACCAGTTGGAAGGACCTGCGCCATGTAGTCTAGAGTTAGGTGCACAGTCACCACCACGCAGAAGGACTAGATACAACACCCTAGCTTACCGCATCACCATCGACCCTAGATGCTAGTAGAGATCAAATAGAACGTTTTTGAGTCAAAACTAGTCTAAGAGTGTCGGGTCTTGTGTGAACCTTGTCTTTGCATGCTTGAATGAATTGTCATTATGCTTATGTGTGATTTGGATCTTTGTAATGTTTGTGATGAGCGTGGACGAAAGTCTGCAATCATCTAGTATTGGATTAAGGTATACGGTATTTAGTGGATAGATAGACGGGTTCCTAACCTCTCCTTTGCACATCATCTATCATCTTTCCTATCGCCTGAGTACCTTATCTTGTCAATGGATTGCTTCTGTTCTTGACACTGGTTCAGACATGACTGTGATTGTGAATGTTGGGATTTTGATTTGTGACAGATGGTTGGGACAAGAGGATCGACGGGTGGTGGCAATCAGAACCAGAATCAGAACCAAAACCAGCCACCTACCATGGAGGATCTGGTCCGCTTGCAGACACAGACGATGCAACAGTTGACTCAGGCCATAGCTTTGATGCAGCAGAACCTGCAGAATCCACCTGTTCAACCACCTCCCCAGCCCATCCGGGACAAGAGGGGAGAGTTCTTGAAGGGGCGCCCGCCAAAGTTCTCCCGCGCCAAGGACCCGATGGAAGCAGAAGACTGGATCAAGGCAGTGGAGAGACAGCTCGACATTGCCCAGTGTGATGACAGGGAGAAGGTGCTCTACGCCTCTGGACAGTTTGAAGGAGCCGCTCTCGACTGGTGGGTAGCATACCAATATGCGCAACCCGATCGCAACTAGATCTCCTGGCAGCAGTTCAGTGATGCCTTCCGTGCTCACCATGTGCCTGAGGGACTGACGGTCCTGAAGAAGAAGGAGTTCTTAGCCCTCACGCAGGAAGGAATGAGTGTCACTGCCTACCGTGACAAATTCCTCGAGCTGGCCCGCTACGCACCAGATGAGGTGTCGACAGATGAGAAGAGGCAAACTCGCTTCCGGAATGGACTCCAGGATGTTTTGCAGCTACAGTTGATGTGCATCACCTTCCTAACCTTCGGTGCATTGGTCGATGGTGCCCTGATGGTGGAGCACAAGCGCCGTGAGATCGAGGACAAGAAGAGAAAGTTCATGAACCAGCAATCTGGCAGCAACGTCCGCCCCCGCTACAACCCCCAGCAAGTGAATCAGCAGCGCACTCAGGGGCAATCAAGCCTTCAGAACCGTGGCCAGAACCAGCAACGTCCCCAGTATGCACCACCCCAGCAGCAACAGCAGCGCTACCAGAACGTGCAGCAGAACACCCAGGCTTCGCGCACCACCCAGGCTAACACCATACCTGTCGGCCCAAGGGCGTGCTACCATTGTGGAGAACAGGGACATTATGCTAACTCTTGTCCCCGGAGGATCCAGAACTCCACCGGTCAGAACAACAACCAGAAGGCAGGGCCACAACAAACTCAGAATGGAAATCAGCAGCAGGCACAGGGAAACTGTGGCCAGCAGAACTACGCCAGGGGCAAGCTCAACCATGTGGGAGCAGAAACTGCAGAAGTAGCCACAGATGTGGTAGTCGGTACGTTCTCGGTCAACTCACAACCTGCTACAGTTTTGTTCGATTCTGGAGCTTCACATGCTTTTATATCTGTCGATTTCGTGAAAAAGAACTTGATGCTTTTGCAACCTATGGGGAACACCATGTTAGTTAACTCACCGGGGGGAGAACTTCGGGCCACATTACGTTGTCCTAATGTAGCAGTTAACATAAGGGGGGTAGACTTTTTAGCACACCCTATAGTCCTAAATTCTATCGGGATGGATCTGATTTTGGGAATGAGCTGGCTAGCAAAGTACGATGCCGTCATACAGTGTTCCAAGCGTGCAGTTCAGTTAGTGGCTCCATCAGGGGAGAAGATTGAGTATCAAGCAACCAAAACCACAGAGCCCGGACAGATCAATCATGCTGAAGGCACAGAGTTGAAGGACATTCGAGTGGTGAACGAGTATCCAGATGTGTTCCCAGATGAATTGCCAGGTATGCCTCCGGAACGTGAAGTTGAATTTGTTATTGAACTTATGCCTGGTACAGCACCTATAGCTAAAAGACCATATAGAATGGGGGTAAAAGAATTAAAGAAACTTAAAGAAGAATTGAGGGCCCTACTAGCTAAGGGGTATATACGTCCTAGTTCTTCGCCTTGGGGAGCTCCAGTGTTTTTGTTGATAAGAAAGACGGGACACAGAGGATGTGCATAGATTACCGAGCCCTCAATGAGGTCACCATCAAGAATAAGTACCCACTGCCAAGGATCGATGATCTCTTTGACCAATTGAGGGGAGCTTGTGTGTTCTCGAAGATCGATCTCAGATCAGGGTATCATCAGATGAGAATCCGGGTGACAGACATCCCTAAGACAGCTTTCACTACCCGGTATGGTTTGTATGAGTTCACAGTTATGTCCTTTGGATTGACTAATGCACCGGCCTACTTCATGTATTTGATGAACAGCGGTTCATGGATTATCTTGACAAGTTCGTCGTGGTGTTCATCGATGATATTCTGGTTTTCTCTGAGAATGAGGAAGAGCATGAGGAACATTTGAGGTTAGTGATGCAGAGACTCCGAGAACATCAGTTGTACGCTAAGTTGAGTAAATGTGAATTCTGGCTGAAGGAGGTATCATTCCTGGGCCATGTGTTGTCAAATGGAGGTGTCGCAGTTGATCCGAAGAAGGTTAGGGATGTTCTCAATTGGATTCCACCGCAGAATGTCAGTGAGATCAGGAGTTTTCTTGGAATGGCAGGCTACTATCGGCATTTTATTGAGGGATTCTCCAAGATTGCCAAGCCCTTGACATCATTGCTAGAGAAGAATGCCAAGTTCGTGTGGACGCCGCAGTGCCAAGCTAGCTTTGAGGAGTTGAAGAAAAGGCTAACCACTGCACCAGTATTGGTACTGCCAGATGTTGCTAAAAGTTTCTCAGTGTATTGCGATGCGTCTCGTCAAGGATTGGGATGTGTACTCATGCAGGAAGGTAGAGTTGTGGCATATGCGTCCAGACAGTTGAGGAGACATGAGCTGAATTATCCGACACATGATCTGGAATTGGCAGCCGTGGTACACGCGTTGAAGATCTGGAGGCATTATTTGATTGGACACAAGTGCGACATTTATACCGACCACAAGAGCCTTAAGTATGTGTTCACGCAATCCGAGTTGAATATGAGGCAACGTCGTTGGCTTGAGAAAATCAATGACTTTGAGCTGGAGATTCATTACCATCCAGGGAAGGCCAACTTGGTGGCCGATGCTTTGAGTAGAAAGAGTTATGCAAATGTGCTGACGAGACAGGATTTGCCGGAAGAACTTAGTCGGGAATTTGAACGCTTGAACTTGGGTATGGTAGCCAACGTGACTGAGCTAGAAGTGGAGCCAACTCTTGAACAAGAAATCAGAAAAGGGCAATTGGAGGATGAGGAAATCAAGGAATTGATTAAGAAGGTTGGGACAGATAAAGCACCAGGATTCCGATTGGATGATCAAGGAACAGTGTGGTATGGTAACAGAATAGTGGTGCCAGATCAGCAGCATATCAAGGATGTTATCTTACGGGAAGCGCACGAGTCGGCGTATTCCATTCATCCGGGAAGTACCAAGATGTACTTGGACCTCAAGGAAAGATTTTGCTGGTATGGTTTGAAGCGCGATGTCGCAGCTCACATAGCTCTTTGTGACGTATGCCAGAGAGTCAAGGCCGAACATCAGAGACCGGCAGGTTTGCTTCAGCCTATGAAGATACCAGAGTGGAAATGGGAAGAAGTGGGTATGGATTTTATAACAGGATTGCCCCGCACACAGAAAGGTTATGACTCTATATGGGTGATAGTGGACCGATTGACGAAGGTGGCTCACTTCATTCCGGTGAAAACTACATATTCTAGTGCCAAACTAGCGGAGTTGTATATGGAGCGGATTGTATGTTTGCATGGTGTACCGAAGAAGATAGTGTCTGACCGAGGCAGTCAGTTTATGTCACACTTTTGGCGCAAGTTACATGAGTCCATGGATACTAAGCTTCACTTCAGTTCCGCTTACCATCCGCAGACAGACGGTCAGACCGAAAGGACAAATCAGATACTGGAGGACATGTTGAGGGCATGTGCATTGCAGTATGGGAGTAGTTGGGATAAGAGTTTGTGCTATGCAGAGTTCTCGTACAACAACAGCTACCAGCAGAGTCTCAGGATGTCACCATTTGAGGCATTGTACGGAAGAAAGTGCAGGACACCGTTGTTTTGGAATCAGACCGGAGAAGGTAAAGTATTTGGACCTGAGGTCTTGAAGCAGGCAGAAGAACAAGTGCAGGTTATCAGGCAGAATTTAAGGACAGCTCAGTCGCGGCGGAAAAGTTATGCAGATGTAAGGCGACGAGACCTCAGCTTCGAGATTGGTGACTTTGTGTACCTCAAGGTGTCACCAATGAGAGGTGTGAAGAGATTCAATGTTAAAGGCAAGCTAGCACCTCGCTACATTGGACCATTCAAGATATTAGAACGGAGAGGTGAAGTGGCTTATCAGTTGGAGTTACCAGAGAAATTGGCAGGAGTGCATGATGTGTTCCATGTGTCCCAGCTGAAGAAGTGTTTACGAGTGCCAGAGGAACAGATTCCGTTGGAGGAGTTAAATGTGCAGGAGGACCTTACCTATGAGGAGTATCCGGTCAAGATCTTAGGGGAGTCCGAGAGAGTCACCAGGAACAAAGTGATACGTATGTGCAAGGTTCAGTGGAATCGTCATACAGAGGATGAGGCAACCTGGGAACGGGAGGATGATCTCAAGGCAGAATATCCACATCTCTTCCAATCCACGTCCGAATCTCGGGGACGAGATTCATCTTAAGGGGGGTAGGTTTGTAACACCCTAAAAATGCCCTTTTTACAAATTAGTAATTAATTGCCTTTTTATATTAAAGTGCTCATAATTAATATAGGGAAATAAAAATTTTGAATAAATAAAAGCAAATATAGGAAATAGAAACATTATTGTTGCATTCATGCTGGTGCATTTATTTTTGATTGCTGAATTCAAATTTGAATTTGAATTCAAGTGAGTGTTTGAATAAAAGAAAAACCTTTTCTTTTTCTCTCTCTTTTTCCTTCTCTTTTTCAGCCCAGCCGGCCCACTCCTCCTCTCTTTCTTTTCTTTTTTTTTCGCGCGGCCCATCTTTTTCCTTCTCTCGCGCGGCCCAGCAGAGCCCGCCCAGCGCGCAGCCCGGCCCAGTCGTCCGTTTTTCCCCTCCCCTCTCTCTTCCGCTGCGCTGACAGCCTGGCCCCATCTGTAGGCGCCTTTCTTCCTCCGCCGCAGTCGCTGACCGCCTGGGCCCGCTTGTCATCTTCTCCTCCCTCCTCTCGCCGTGAGCGAGCAGAGCTCCTCACCGCCGCGCCGCCGCGAGTCCGCTTCGCGCACGCCGCCTTCCCCGGCTTGGAGCGCGCACCTAGGACTCCTCTCAAGCCCCCATAAATAGCGTCGCCAACCCCCTCGAGCCGTAGCCAGGAGCCCCTACACCGAAACCCTAGCCGCCGCCCTAGAGTTTGAGCCGCCATCGCTAACTCGCCGCCTCGCCACCGCTCTGCCGCCAATCTCTCGCTCAGGAGTTTCGCCGTGTGGTAAGGAACTCGCCGAGACCTTTAACCCCCCCTCTTCTTTCGCTCTGCGGTGCCCGCGCAAGCTCGCCGGAGCAGCCGACTCACCACCGTGCGTCGCCGGCCTCCACTGTTGCTCAATCCCCGCTTCCAACCCCAAAAACCGTTTCCCCGTTGTCCCCTCTCTCTCCCAAGCTATCCGCGGCGAGCTATGGAGCCCCCTAAGCCCCAGCAGTGTCGTCTCCGGCGAGGTCCCCGCCGCGCGCCGCCGCGAGCCGCTGCGCTCCGGTAACCCTTGAGCGAGATCTAATCCCAGCCGTTAGATTCGAAACCGACGGCCAGATCTAAAAACCGATCTAAACCGAGCCGGTTCCCGTGAACCGCGGTTCAGGCCGGTCCACGGTTCGGTCAATGGTGACGTCAGCCGACGTCAGCATCCAGCCGTTGTCGTGGCGATTTTGCAAAAGAGCCCCTCTGTTTTTCAAAAATCAACCCGCGGTCCAGTGCAGTTCAAAAGTATTTACAACTAAGTCCTTTTTCTTTCGGTTTAACCCCTGTCCTTTTGAAAAATCATGCCCGCCGTCCTGAAAGTTGTTTTTACACCGCAGCCCTTGTGTTTTGTTACAAAATTATGTTTTAGGTCCCTAGTTTCTTTCAAAAACACCCCTGGAAGCCAAAAATCTTTACCAGCAAGCCCCTAGAGCCCGTTTTAAGCGTAGTTTCTCCGTTTTAACTCCGATTTGAGTGATTTTCACGCTCATGTGTTCGTAGTGAAGCGTAGAGTAGTTCTAAAGCCTTATTTTCATCTTTTGTTTATGTTTGGTGTACTGTTCTAATTAAATAATCTTGTTTGCATGCTTGTGTGATGATCGATGTGAGTAGCTGCCGAGCCGTTCGAGTTCGCCGACGATCCCGTTCTCGAAGATCAAGTGCAGCAGCAGTCCACTGAGGAAGGCAAGTATAACACGGACCATCCTTGTTACCTATACACCGATTAATCACATAAAGCATATGCATGTGTCTAATACTGTTAGCCACTAAGGATGTTCCTAGTCTTTACCTTATTCCTTGTTTACCCAGGGTTTTATGCATTATGGTTAGACTATGCAACGCGCTGCAACCAACATTAATTTTTAATGTCAATATTGAACTAATGGTTCACTTCAATGATGGTTAAAAGATGCTTTTTAGCAACATGGTTCTGGGAACTAGAGCATGTGCTGTGTGCTTTGTTCTAGTGTCTCTATAAGGTTTGATCTAGGGAATTAGAGCATGTGCTTTGTGCTTTGTTCTAATGTCTCTCCGTAAGGTCCGGTTCTTAAAGCGACAACCCAGGAACCTGTTCGCCGCCGTTGGAACTATAATGGCTCTGGTCTTGGATGATTAGCTTGTACGTCTCTAGCTCGCCAGTGGTTACCGAAAGGCGTATGTGGGGTGCATGGGTGAGAGTATAGTTTGATCCATCGAGGACGGTTTTATCCGTTGGCTATGCCCCGTTAGGCAAAGTCCCATGATGTAAGCGCCCGATGTACGGCAGCTTCACACGTTGCGATGATTGCGCTCTCGCTCTGGACGCCATTGACCCCCTCACGTTGCGCCCTGAGCGTACGTCAATCTCGATGCCTCGGGTTATGCTGCCTATGTTGAACCAAAACGGCTACTGTGCTTGTTAGGGTGTTTTGTGAAAGTCCTCGTAACATAAGTTCTTTTGGATTTATGTGACCGGCGGGTAAAGGGCGAAACCTCTGCAGAGTGTTGATCTATCATGATAGCCGTGCTCACGGACACGAGCGGCCTGGATCCTTTTTGATTAGAAGATAATATTAGTGGTTGATATTGGTTTGTTCTATAATCACTTATACCTTATTAATGGGTTTATACTTGGGTTCTACTCATTGGTAGTAATTTGGATGATAATAAAATGAAACAACTAAAAGTGCTACTGCAGTTTAACCGTGTCCAGCCTTTTGTCCTTGCATAACCCGTGTTATACTTGTTAAGTAAGATGGTTTACTTACACTTGCAACTATTCAACAAAATCCCGGATGGGTAACAGATGGAGCAGTGAATGATCAGTCGCTTGCTGAGTTTCCGGAGGATCTGCCGTACTTCTAGCTGTGTTCAACCAGTCGGTGTCCCTGTGGATTTGAGGCTCTACCTAGTTATGAAGCGTTTATTAGTATTAAGTCTTCCGCTGTGTTATTTGTTTAAGACTATGTCTTGTGTTAAACTCTGATATAAACTATTTTATTCGAGCATTGTGTTCTCTGTGATTCAATATTTGTAATCTATATGTCTTTTGTGGACATCCTGGGCACACATATGGAAGCATTCGGATTTCTTGGAAATCTGGGTGTTACAAAAACTAAAAGTTGTTTGTCATCACAAATAAGGCCTAGTCACTGTTTGGAACTTTTGAAAATTTTGCAGTTTAGCCCCTCAAAAACTCGAAAAACAGTTCTGAGCACCTTTTTGAATTTGGGTTGTTTGAGCTTGAAAAAGTTGAAATTTCAGGTTCACCCCAAAAAAATAGTTGTGTCCCACCTCTCAAATTCCAACTTTTATTCTTACACTTTTTCATGTTCAGTTCAAATTTTTGGAGTAAATTCAAAAGGGGCAAAGAAGCTCCACGGAGCTGCCAGCTCGGCCCTGGCGCGCTCTGCGCCTGGCCGGAGCTCGGCCGCCACGTGGCCGGCGAGCGGCGGAGGCCGCGCCGAGCCGGCCAAGCCGCGGCATCCGCTGGCGCTTGTCCTCACGTGGTTGTCCCTCCCCTCCCGAGCCGTCACGTCGCCGCTCGACAGCACGCCTCACCTCGCGCCGCGCGAACGCCATCATGGCGGGCGGAGCGCCGCCGGGGCCGCGCGCTCGCGCGCGCCGCGCAGAGCCGCCTCGTGGCGATTCCCTCCACGCTCCGCGCCAAGAGGCTCTGCAGCGCATCCCTGCTCTCCACGCCACAATCTCCGACCCCCAATCCCGTGCGCGCGCTCTGCCCGAGCTCACAGCGCCATCAATGGCGACCTCGACAGCCCGCGCACGCGCACACACGCGACCAAGGCCGCTCAGTGCCTTCTGGATCGCCCAAACACTCCGCCTGAGCAGTCTCACACCTTCACTCAGCCCGCACTCAGCCCTTCTCCCTCTCCCCGCGCCTCGCTCCCGTCGTCTTCAACCTCCAGCCGACCGGTCCGAGCCGAGCTTCGAAGCGAAATTCACCCTACACTCTCCACCATTCCCAAATTCCTTGCGCACGGAGCTAGACCCCTTCACTAGCCTCCCATTCCCCCACTCCTCTTGAGCTGTCATCAATTCTCCAGCGAGAAATCGAGATTTCCCCCAAATCTCCATTTTTCGGCCGCCGGAGCACCCTCACATCGAGCCCCTACTTCGAGCCATCCCCGAGGTCAACCGAGCACGCCAACAGCTTCCCCGAGTTCCACTGATGCTCTAAAGCCCCTTCAACCTCGGAGAGCGCCACCGACCTCACCGGCGTAGAAGCCGCGGGGGCCACGCCGCCAATGCATCGCCGCCGGCCGTTTTCCGAGCTTCCCCCGGCCTCCCAACCGCCACCAATCGACTCGTGGTGAGCCACTGGTTCTTTTCCCCCACTTCCCCGACCCTAGCTCGCCGTCGTTTGGCCGGCGCAACTTCGGCGACGAGCCGAGGACCTTTGTTCATCGTCTTCGTTTTTCCAGGGTCCTCCGCGCAAAAATCAGGGACTGGTTTGAAAGGTTTTAAAAGTTCTAGGGTCTCCAGCGTAAAAAGATTCTTAAACCTAGATCTATTTTGCTGAGATCTTGTAAAATCCACCAAAAATCGTAAAAAAATCAGAAAAATGCACAAAAATACTCCCTGGATTTGTGAAATTGTAAACTCCAATCTCATGTTAGCATGTATATACTTTTGGTGAACCAATTTTGAATTAAAATTCAAACTGTGAATTTAGAAACTTGTGCACCATTTCAAATCCAGAGCTCCTCTAGGGCTGAGCTTTGGATATGTTGTTTGCAGTGACTTTGGACACCATGTCTCCAAAGGGGACCTAAAGATATGGACTTTATCTTCAGTTATGAATTAATTTGTGATTCCTGTCTTTTTACAGTCCTAAAATTATTAAAAATAATCTATGCAGCTAAAAATCACCATTTTTCTCCAGAGTCCTAAAAACTTGTTAGCACATCTGTTAAAAATGCAAAACTTCATTTTTGCTCTGTTTAGACTAGCAAATAAATAGTTATGTGTTTTCGGATAGAATTTTATTGAGGACTGTCCAAGGGTTATTTTGTGCCACCACTTGGCTAGAGCCCTCCTTGCACTCATGACTAGCTCTGGAAGGAAAATTTCCTGATTTGGATGTATTTTCGATTTTATATGAATTTATCTTGATTCTTTAGGCAGCAGTTTGTACTATTTTTAATAAATTCTGTGTAGCTCAGTTTTAGCTAAATTTTAGAGTGAGCCTAACTCTTATACTCCAGTAGCTGTCATAAAGTTTATAGATAAAAGGATGAACAGAAACTGAGAAACAAAAATGAGAAGAAATTAAGGTGGAATTGAGTTATATAAAAGAATAGAGCTTTTTGATAATTAATTAAAATAAAACATGGAAAAGTCTAAAATACCAGAACAGCACCTAACTTCAAAATAATAAATAGAAATTCTTTTATATATGTACACAATCACCATCATAGATGCGTAAAAAAAAAACTTTTCCACACCCCTCTTCTATTTTTGTGAAGGAAAAAGGTAGTACTTAAGCATGTCTAGGTGAATATGGCCTTCAAGGCCTTAGTTTTGGAATCACTAGGCAGCCACTATAAGTTATGCATCTCATGTAGAAGGCGCTATTCCGGACGGCTTCTACCATCTCATCCCCGCCGACGGAGAAGGCACCCCTGAGAACTGTGCCGGCGAAGGAACAATCGACCCGGAGGCTAACCCCCAGCTAGAGCAAGAAGGCAAGCCCCGGAGCATAACCTAACCTTTAAAGTTTATGCATCTATGAATTCCCTATGCTTGTGCATTTATGTTTCAAGGAGTTGATTGAATACCTTAGCTGCACATTTCTAGTACCCATGACTTGCAACACTAGTATGAAAGGATCGATAGGGCATTGCTTTAGGTCCGTTACAAGTCGAGTGATTTCCTGTCACTCGCGAGACATAGGAGTTGCTTGTCTTTACTTATGTTGGAATCATAAGGATGGACGGGCGGGATGGTAGATGTAGATCTCCCGTCCGTGTATGATAATTGATTTAAGGTCGAAACGTGTGGTTGAGTGTGTCAAGTTTTTGAACGTACCACATGCATGCCGATATATTGGAATCGGTAAGCCCGGTACCAGATTGAAGCAGCTAGGGCCGATAGCCATCTCTCCTTGGAAACTTTTGTTTCCCCTGCCGTACACTTGTGGATATATGCGTGAGACTGTGAGTGAAGCAGTAAACCTTTATCCTAAGGAAGTGGGCTCGGTTCCGAATTGTGGATCGATGGGAAAGGTTGGGAAGTGCTTGTACCTTTTATAGCAAGCATTATCCGTGTGTGTTGGGTTTCCCCTGGCCAGGTAGCAAAATTCGGTTCGAACTGTCCGATTCTCGCGGTTAATGAGACTGCTTGACCGCCTTGCTGCATTGAGTAACAAGTGGAACTATGAGTTGATGAACTTGTTGTATGAATTAAATTGTACTGCACCACTTGTATGCTTAGAGAGGATGCTAATCGAGAATGTTTAAATCTACTAGAATATGATGCTAAAACATGAAAGCAAGGATCTACTCTTAGTTGCTTTTTGGCAAACAAACCCACCAGCCAAAAGCCTCTCATGTCTAGATGTCGGTGATGTAGTTTTCACCCGACGGGTAAGCCTTGCTGAGTATTAGTATACTCAGCCATACTTGTGGCTTTTATTTACAGGTGCAGTGTGAGATGTGGCAGTCGATGCCCTTACTTGGCCTACCCAGGTTCCCCCTGGATGGCACATCGAGTGGGTTCTGTCCTCTGCCGAGGAACGGGAGGAGTAGCATCGTGGCAGGCTTCATCATGGTGTTACGTGTATCGTCGTTAGTTTATCTTTCCGCTGCAATGAACTTGATACTCTGATTTAAATTTCGAACTTGGTTTGCAATAACTTTGAGATACTATCTATGTATGTTAAATTTGTGGAATGTTGTAATCTCTGGAACTCACCTTCGTGTTGGCGTGCCTGTTGTTTCGACCGAGAAAAGTACATGGTTAAATCGGGTTTAATCTGACGGCGCTCCAGCTTATTCCGGATTAAGTGCCTGACTACTCGATTAGTGGTCCCGGGGTACTTAACTTGGAATAATTTCGGAGTGGTCCGCCACACTCGCCATGATGGCGCGGCCGCTCGCCGCGGCAAGGTGAGTCGCACAGGGCGCGAGCCGACCCGACGTGGACATTGGCGTGTGGGTGGGGAGGAGAGGCGCAGCTGCCGCGGCTTTGGCCGAGCTGTCCTGGTCGCCGCCGCTCGCCGGCCACGTGGTGGCCACTGCCGGCCTCGGGCAGAGGTGGCCGAGCGGCCAGCCGGAGCGCCTGTGGAGCTCCTCTGTTCAAACGTGTATTTCTCCAAAACTTTAAACTACACTTCACAAAGTGCAAACACAAAAGCTAGAGTTTGAAATGTGGGACACAACTTTCTTTTTGGGGTGATCCTGAAATTTTGAATATTTCAAGCTCAAACAACCCATATTTGAAAAGGCGTTCTGCGGGGTTTTTAGAGTTTTTGAGGGTCTTAACTGTAAAATTTGGAAAATTTCCCAACAGCTACTAGGCTTTATTTGTGATGAAAAACAACTTTTATTTTTGGATATTTTCAAGTTTAGTACAAAATTTTTGAGATCTCGGCTAGGTGTCAATTTGGCCTATTGAAAATTCAATTTCGAATTTTTGATCCATTTAAGTGTGCTTCAACCAAAGCTGCCCCATTTACCCTGTTTGCAGTGTCTTTTTAAGGTCTCAAACATCTGGGATGTTACAATCGGATCTCCCCTTCGCAGGAGGGAGCCCTCCCCTTTTATAAGCCAAGAGGAGGGCTCGGTACAATGGCATTTTACCTTTCTATCCTTGGAGGCTGGCACCCCCGGCGGTTACTTGTTGTCGGCTTATTGCGTCCAATGACCCCCTCACTGGTTGCCGCGTGTCCCTGGCTTGCCTCCAGGCAACTTCGCGGTAGCTTCCTTCTTGGCTGCTAGCGTAACAGGGCATGTACTATTACTTTTTCTCCTAGCGCTGTGCTCCAAATCAGCTTTTCCAATTGGCATGTATGTACATGCTGTTGGGTATCGGTCGGGAGAAAGCGTGGGCCGCACGCTTTCTCCTTTACGAGTCTGGCCTAGCCTCAGGTTTGTTCCCGAGGCCCTCCTTGACTCTTCTCTAAGCACCGGGTCGGGCAACGTGAGGACCATCCCACGGGCAACGTGAGGATCCGTCAGCACGAGAGGTTCGACGAAGACCCTCGTGGGAGGAGGGCCCAAAAGGCCGAAACCAAAATTGGGCCAGAACTGAACGAGGTCCAGTCCTTTCCTTTTATAGGAAGGCACTGACGGCAGACAGTGCCCATTTTTAGTACCACATCGCCAGTGGAGGGAGGTGCTGCACAACTTAAAAGTAGTGCGACCACGGGCGAACCGTTCGGCGATAATGCCCCGGAGGCAGGGGCCACCGTCCAATCGCTGAAACCCCCATCTTCGGGGGCGCTATCGCCAACTCAAAGCTTTCGGCGCTACAGTAACCGCAAGCCCCTGGTCATGACACGTCCTCGCACCAGCCATAGGATCGCGGCACCACGTCGACCCCTCGCCGCTCGACAGAATACCCCACAGGGGGGCCGTGGAAGCCCTCCCCTGGCCTCCAGCCGGCCAGATAAGTGAACTCTCTACACTCCCATTTTTTCGATTAAATTCATTGTCATTTCTTTTGAGCTTTCTATTTGTTATCCGGCCCTATGATTCTGAGGGGACCCCAGCGCCGTTAGAAGGGTAGGCAGGGACGTCTGGCGCAGCTGCGTTGTGACGACCTACGCCCCCGTGGCTACGGATCGCACGGTTGCCGAGCCGGATGGCCGACCCTGCCAACGTACCCAAACAAACATAGTCAGGCCGGGGGATCCCTTCGAGATGAATCAGGCTGGGAATATACAAAAGCGTTATCAACAACGCAGCTTAGACGCAAGAAACTAACTATGTTTCGGACCTACGGGGCCCATATTTTTGCAGGGGTCAACGGCCGGACGTTGGGCTGCGCCTAACCACCCGCAGCCGAAGCTTAAGGGCTCGGAGGCCCGACTGGTAACTAAGAATTACCAAAAACAAAGATAACCACGTAAAGGCTGTCTCAAGTGGCGCCTCCCAACCAGCTCGCGAAGAAATTGGAAGGAAGGCACCAATCGGGGGCTAGCTGGGGTACAATCACAGGAAAGTAAATAAAAGCCCACGCATACGGGGTCAAAAAAGACAATGAGCATAGAAAGGAAGTAAGCTAATTATTACAAATAACCAGAGTACGGGAGTCTGGTCGAAGCGGAACCCAACAAAAGTTCGAAGTTTAAACCCCTCTACGTGAGGGCAAGACAGTAGCAAACAGAATAAGTGATTAATTGAGAGGGCCTGGTTGGGGTCGGCGCCGTCCACCGGGTTACCCTCCGCGTCGGTCGTAGGCACCAGGCCGTTGGCAAATTGCTCGGCGGGTGCCTTGACTTCTGTGGCTAGGGCATCCAGGGCCTCCGCGGTGAAGTCATTAGGGAAGCCGGCGGCCATCCTGTCGAAGCGGATCCCGTCGTAGTGGGAGCGCACCAGCGTGAAGGCCTCCAGGATGCCGCGCACCAGCGACTGCTTAGCGAGGGCCCCGACGTGTGCAGGGACGTGGTCAAGCGGTGCCGGAAGACGTGCTGGGTCACCACTCATTGACACCTCGAGAGCCTCCAGCCTCGCGATGGCCACGGCGCGCAGCTCCCCTCAGCACTCAGCTGCTTGGTGGAGATCCCCTGGGTGCCACTCGATGTCCTCAGACAGAGGAAATCCGAGCCACGACAGGACCACCCCCGCCGCGTCGCGCAACATCCCGAAGCGCGACAGCAGCGTGTTTTGGTGGGAGATCCCATCCGCCACACGAGACTTGAGCACTGCCCAAGAACGAAACAACAGTTAAATCCCTGGCAAATCTACAAAAAGGGAGGTTGACAGGGACGAAAAGCGAGAAGAAATGTGGGGGAACATACCGTCGATCTCCGAAGCCTTCTCCTCTAGGGACTTGTGCGCCGCGGACAGGACGGTCTCCAGGACCCCAATCCGCTCGGTGGAGGTTTGTGCCTCGGTGCGAAGATCGGCGACAAGTTGACCCAGTTGGGCGCTCGTTTCCTCAGCATCCTCCTTCGCGGCCACCGCCTGGTTGCGCTCCGCCTGGGCGTCGATGCACGCATGGACCGCCACAGCCCTTTCCTCTCTCAGAGTGTTGATCTGGGCTTGGAACTCTAGAAGGCTGGCGCCTAAGATCGTCGCTGGGCAAGTACAAGTAATCTGAAGAAAGAAAGGATGACGAACAGGGAATACCGTTGCGAACGTCGGTGGTGTCAGTACGGATGTTGCCGAGCTCGGTGCACAGTACGGCAAGCGCCTCCCAGTGGGCCGAGGCTTGCTCGGTCAGCTCTCGCTCCAGCTCCGAGATGTGGCGGGCGCTGCCTGCGGCTTTGTCACGTGCGCTGGCCTCGGCGTCCTTTGCTGCGCGGGCAACATCCCAAGCACGATGGGCCTGGTTCATTGCCTCCACCTCGATGCTCTGGGTCCGGGAGAGCGCCAGCAGCATCGACTGAGCCGACCAAAGAACCGAGTCAGAGCCTCGACGACAACTGACTCAGAAGGTAATCACGTAGTAAAGACAAGAGTGAGAAGATAGGATAAACCACATACCCGACTGGAGGGGATTGCTACGGTGTGAAGCGTTGAAGCCAGCTGCAGGAGCATAGCGGGGAAGGTGGCCATCTGTTGGAGGCCCTCCAGCCAAGCGTCGATCTGCATAACGTGTGCAAGGTTGACTGCAGGCTCACCTAGGGCAGACGGGGCCATCCCACGGTCGTCACCCGACCCCGAGGGTCCCGCTGGCTCGGCAGGGGATGGTGGCGCCAAGATCGACACCAACGTGAGGGCCGATGGGGCCGCGGATGGCTCTGGCTCAGTGCGTGCTCGTGCCTCTGCCTCGACAAACAGGTCTTCCACCAACCATCGGCTCCCCTCCATGACCTCCCCCGGGTTCACCGCGAGCTGCTCGGTGGCGGAGGGCGCGACCGGATTCTCGGGGGGCGTCTCCCCGGGTGCGGTCACCTCTACGGCCTCGGTGGCCATCTCAACCGCCGTGGCAAGCTCTGGTACATTCACCCCAGTGCTGGCCCCTGGCTCGTCACCCGCGGCGGCTTCTACGGCCACCTCGGTGCTCTCCGTCCACTCCTTCGACCCTGCAGCCTCCCTGGCCACAGGCGATGTGGCCAACACGTACGTAACCCCCGCCCCAGCGACGCGCTCGTTTGGAGGGGGAAGGACGGATGGAGGCAAGGCGGCGGCTATCTGGAGAGACTCCGTGCTCTCCAGTGCGGACGTGGGACCCTAAAAGATAGGGGGTGGAACCGACCCCCCGGCTTCGGTCGGGCTCGGATCGGCGCACTGGGGCCCGGCGGGCGTCCCTTGCTCCGAGGAGCCAGCGACGGCCGTGGGCGGCGCGTCTCGACGGAGACACTTCACCGGTGCCACATCGGGATCCGACCCCCGGCCAATCCGGCTTCATGCATGACAACATTGATATGAACGCTAACGACATGAGAAATAAAAGGAAAAAAGAAACAGCGAGGGAATCCAGATGAACCTGCTCGACGAGCAGGGGCGGCGAACCGCCAGCCGCAGCGGTTTGGAAGAGGAGGACGAGCGCGAACGGGACGCCCCCACGGGCGGGGCGCCTAGAGGTGGAGAAGGTAGCTCCTCGACGATGATGGGCACCGATTGGAGCTCGCTATGTGCCACGAAGGCCTCCACTGGGCAATCCCCCAGACGAGGGGAATGACCCTTGGGGTTCTCCTCCTCGTCGCACGAAGAGGCCAGATCCGATCCGACCTCTTCTCCCCGGCGCTCCTTGAGCTCCCTCTCGCGCCTCCGCACCTGCGAACGGAGACGCTTCTCGGTGTCCTCCCTCTTGCACTTCCGATCGGCCTCCCCGGCTGCTCGGTTCCTCTGCCGAGTCTCATCCCGGGCGGCTTGCTCCACGGGCAGGACTCCTCTCGAAACGAGGAGGCCCCGAGGAGCCTCGTGAGACTGCGGATCGGAGACGTCAGTTGGGCACACGAAAAAGAGAAAAAGAAAAGACGAAAATAAGGTATGATGAGGATAAACGACATATGAGGTTCACAGCCCCAGGACCGGGGAGCATTGACGGCTGGCCCGGGGTGGGGATCACCATGGAGGCGGCCCGCAAGGAGTCGACGAGCTCCACAAGCCGAGCCCGTATCTCGTCCTCCGAAGGGAAGGCGCGCGACACGAGGCTTGAGTGGAGCTCGGCCTCGGAAGTTTTGGTGAGCATCTCGAAGAGACGCCGTGGCCTGGCCATGAGTGGGGCGACGCGACGTCGGTGGAGGGCCTCCGTGATGCCAATGCCGGTGAGGCCGCACGGCGGAGCTTGGCGAGACAGTCTAGGTGCGGCCTCAGCTTCTAGCGGTCAGATGACTCGGGGCCCCACTGCCAATGCGCCGGCTCCTTCACCGGGATAGTTCTTCAGGTAGAACCACCCCTTGTTCCAATCCTTGATGGAGCCCCACAGCTCCGAACGCGGGAACATGTCCACGCGGGACTGCTTCGCTTGCAGCGAGCAGTATCCCCACGGGGCCAGGACCCCATGCGGTCGGACGAGCGCCGCCTTGAAGAAGAGGATGAAGAGTTTGAATTCTGGGTCAATGCCCAGATAGCCCTCGTAAAGGGCCACAAAATTGGCCATTTGCTGAACCCCGTTCGGGGCGACGGCATGGAGCTCCACGCCAAAGTGGTGGAGCACCTCGCGGACGAAGCGGTGGGCCAGAGCAGTGAAGCCCCGGACGTAGTATGCCATGAAGCTCACCACATACCCCCCCGGCGGTGACGGGGTCTTGTGGGAAGGGTGTGAAAAGATCTAGGGTTCCCGGCGTAAAAAGATTCTTAAAACCTAGATCCATTTTTCTGAGATCTTGTAAAATCCGTTAAAAATCATAAACAAATCAGAAAAATGCACGAAAATACCCCCTAGACCCGTGAGATTGTAAGCTCTAATCTCATGTTTGCATGTATACACTTTTGACGAATGGTTTTTGAATTAAGATTCAAACTCAATTTTTAGAGTTTTGTGCACCATTTCAAATCCGGAGCACCTTTGTATCTGAGCTTTGGATATTTGGCTTGTGTAGTCTGCAGAAGCATTGTGTCCGAAGGAGACCTAAAAATTTGGCTTGTAACATTAGTTATGAATTATTTAGTGATTTATGTTCTAGCTCAGTTCTGCATTTATTAAACATATTCCATGCAGTAAAAAATCACCAACTTTCGCCAGAGGCCTCGAAACTTGTTGGTACATGTTAGAAAAATGCTAAACTTAATTTTAGACCCTGTTTAGGCTAGCAAATAAATAGGTGCTGGTTTTCGGGTAGAAAATATTTGGGGGCTGTCCAAGTGTTATTTTTAGCTACCACTTGGCCAGAGCCTTTCTTTGACTCGTGATTAGCTCTGGTAGAGAAATCTTCTATTTTGGAAGTAATTTTGATTTTATATGAATTAATCTTGTTTCTTTTAGCAGCAACTTGTACTATTTTTAATAATTTTTGTATAGCTTGCATAGAAATAATGGTCTAAATTGTTTTATATGTGTACACAATCAGCATCAAATAAAACTTTAGGCCTAGCATCCCCTTTTATTTTTTGTGAAGAAAAGAATGGTATACTTTGGTGTCTCGGTGAATATGGCCTTCAAGTGCCTTAACCTTTAGACTTAAAACTAGCAGCAACTCTTAAAACTTGTGCATCTCATGTAGAAGGCGCTCTCGCTAACGGCACGTACAATCTCGTCCCCACCAACGAAGAAGAAGCTCCTAAAGGAGGTGCCGATGTCATCGTGATTGACCCGGAGTCTGACACCGGCTTAGCTCAAGAAGGCAAGCCCCGGAGCATAACCTAACTCTTAAGTTGTGCAACTATGAATTATTTATGCTTGTGCATTTACATTTCAAGGAGTTGTTTTGTAACACCCAGATTTCCAAGAAATCCGAATGCTTCCATATGTGTGCCCAGGATGTCCACAGAACACATATAGATTACAAATATTGAATCACAGAGAACACAATGCTCGAATAAAATAGTTTATATCAGAGTTTAACACAAGACATAGTCTTAAACAAATAACACAGCGGAAGTCTTAATATTATTAAACGTTTCATAACTAGTAGAGCCTCACGTCCACAGGGACACCGACTGGTTGAACACAGCTAGAAGTACGGCAGATCCTCCGGAAACTCAGCAAGCGACTGATCATTCAATGCTCCATCTGTTACCCATCCGGGATTTTGTTGAATAGTTGCAAGTGTAAGTAAACCATCTTACTTAACAAGTATAACACGGGTTATGCAAGAACAAAAGGCTTGACACGGTTATACTGCAGTAGCACTTTTAGTTGTTTCATTTTATTATCATCCAATTTACTGCTAATGAGTAGATCCCATGTATAAACCCATTAATAAGGTATAAGTGATTATAGAACAAACCAACATCAACCACTAATATCATCTTCTAATCAAAAAGGATCCAGGCCGCTTGTGTCTGTGAGCACGGCTATCATGATAGATCAACACTCTGCAGAGGTTTCGCCCTTTACCCGCCGGTCACATAAATCCAAAAGAACTTATGTTACGAGGACTTTCACAAAACACCCTAACAAGCACAGTAGCCGTTTTGGTTCAACATAGGCAGCATAACCCGAGGCATCGAGATTGACGTACGCTCAGGGCGCAACGTGAGGGGGTCAATGGCGTCCAGAGCGAGAGCGCAACCATCGCAACGTGTCAAGCTCCCGTACATCGGGCGCTTACATCACGGGACTTTGCCTAACGGGGCATAGCCAACGGATAGAACCGTCCTCGATGGATCAAACTATACTCTCACCCATGCACCCCACATACGCCTTTCGGTAACCACTGGCGAGCTAGAGACATACAAGCTAATCATCCAAGACCAGAGCCATTATAGTTCCAACGGCGGCGAACAGGTTCCTGGGTTGTCGCTTTAAGAACCGGACCTTACGGAGAGACATTAGAACAAAGCACAAAGCACATGCTCTAATTCCCTAGATCAAACCTTATAGAGACACTAGAACAAAGCACACAGCACATGCTCTAGTTCCCCAACCATGTTGCTAAAAAGCATCTTTTAACCATCATTGTAGTGAACCATTAATTCAATATTGACATTAAAAATAAATGTTGGTTGCAGCGCGTAGCATAGTCTAACCATAATGCATAAAACCCCGGGTAATCAAGGAATAAGGTAAAGACTATGAACATCCTTAGTGGTTAACAGTATTAGACACATGCATATGATTTATGTGATTAATCGGTGTATAGGTAACAAGGATGGTCCGTGTTATACTTGCCTTCCTCAGAGAACTGCTGCTGCAACTGCTCTTCGGGAACGGGATCGTCGGCGAACTCGAACGGCTCGGCAACTACTCACATCGATCACCACACAAGCATCCACACATACATGCAAACAAGATATTTAATTAGAACAGTACACCAAACATGAACAAAAGATGAAAAGAAGGCTTTAGAGCTACTCTACGCTTCACTACGAACACGTGAGCACGAAAATCACTCAAATCGGAGTTAAAACGAAGAAACTACGCTTAAACGGGCTCTAGGGGCTTGCTGGTAAAGATTTTAGGCTTTCAGGGGTGTTTTTGGAAGAAACCAGGGACCTAAAACATAATTTCATATAAAAACTCGAGGGCTAACGAGGTAAATCTGCCATCTAGGACGGCGGGCACTATTTTTCAAAAGAGCAGGGGCTAAACCGAAAGAAAAAGGACTAAACTGTAAATACTTTTGAACTACGCTGGACCGCGGGTTGATTTCTAGAAAACAGAGGGGCTCTTTTGCAAAACAGGCACGGCGGCGGCTAGATGCTGACGTGGGCTGAAGTCACGGTCTACTGTGCTGTGGACCGGCCGTAGACCGCGGTCCACGGGTCCACGGTGAACCGGGCCGGGTTTAAAACGGGTTTAGATCTGGGCTGTCGGTTTTGGATCGAGCGGCTGGGATTAGATCTAGCTCAAGGGTCGCCGGGAACAGCGGCGCGCGGCGGCGCAATCGCCGGAGTGGGCTCTGCTCGGCGCTACGGTGGTCCAAACCTCGCCGCGTTTGGTCCTAGAGGTAGAGGAGACAACGGGGAGTCGATTTTGGGGGTTCTTCTCGAAGGTTGGCCAACGGTGGAGGCTGGCGACGAGCGACGGCGGGTTGAGAACTCCGGCGAGCTCGTGCAAACGCGGGAGAGCGAGAGGGAGAGGGGTTCTGAGCTCGCCGTGTTCCTTACCACACGGCGAAGCTCCTGGGCAAGCTCTTGGCGGCTATGCGCGGGCGAAACGACGGGTTGGCGGCGACGGCTCGAAGTCGAGGGCGGCAGCTAGGGTTTGGCGGCGTCGGGCACTGGTGGCGCAAAGGATAGTTGGCGGCGCTATTTATAGGGGCTAGGGGAACCTTGGCGTGCGCGCCAAGCCGAGCGGAGTCCGGGCGCGGCACGGCGACGCGGCGGCGCGGATCGGGGAGGAGCTCTGCTCGCTTACGGCGAGAGGAAGAAGGAGCAACTGACAAGCGGGCCCGGGGTGTCAGCGGCGCGGCGGAGGAGAAAGGCGCCGACAGGTGGGGCCAGGCTGTCAGCGCAGCAGAAGAGAGAGGGGGCGCGCGGAGCGGGCTGCTGCTGGGCCGGAGCTGCTGGGCCGCGCGAAAGAAAGGGAGGATGGGCCGTGGGGAAAAGAAAAGAAAAGCTGGGTTGCTGGGCTGAAAAGGAGAAGGAAAAAGAGAGAGAAAAGAAAAGGTTTTTCTTTTATTCAAACACTTATTTGAATTCAAATTCAAATTCAAATTTGAATTCAACAATCAAAAATAAATGCACCAGCATGAATGCAACAACAATGTTTCTATACCCTATATTTGCTTTTAATTATTCAAAATTTTATTTTTCCTACATTATTTATGAGCACTTGAATATAAAAGCCAATTATTTACTAAATTTTAAATAGGGCCATTTTTAGGGTGTTACAAACCTACCCCCCTTAAGATGAATCTCGTCCCCGAGATTCGGACGTGGATTGGAAGAGATATGGATATTCTGCCTTGAGATCATCCTCCCGTTCCCAAGTTGCCTCATCCTCTGTATGACGATTCCACTGAACCTTGCACATACGTATCACTTTGTTCCTGGTGACTCTCTCGGACTCCTCTAAGATCTTGACCGGATATTCCTCATAAGTAAGGTCCTCCTGCACATTTAACTCCTCCAACGGAATCTGCTCCTCTGGCACCCGTAAACACTTCTTCAGCTGGGACACATGGAACACATCATGCACTCCTGCCAATTTCTCTGGTAACACTAACTGATAAGCCACTTCACCTCTCCGTTCTAATATCTTGAATGGTCCAATGTAGCGAGGTGCTAGCTTGCCTTTGACATTGAATCTCTTCACACCTCTCATTGGTGACACCTTAAGATAGACGAAATCGCCAATTTCGAAGCTGAGATCTCGACGCCTTACATCTGCATAACTTTTCTGCCGTGTCTGTGCTGTTCTCAAATTCTGCCTAATAACCTGCACTTGTTCTTCTGCCTGCTTCAAGACCTCAGGTCCAAATACTTTACCTTCTCCGGTCTGATTCCAAAACAACGGTGTCCTGCACTTCCTTCCGTACAACGCCTCAAATGGTGACATCTTGAGACTCTGTTGATAGCTGTTGTTGTATGAGAACTCTGCATAACACAAACTCTTCTCCCAACTAGTCCCATACTGTAATGCACATGCCCTCAACATGTCCTCCAGTATCTGGTTCGTCCTCTCAGTCTGACCGTCTGTCTGCGGATGGTAAGCGGAACTGAAGTGAAGCTTAGTATCCATGGACTCATGTAGCTTGCGCCAAAAGTGCGACGTAAACTGACTGCCTCGGTCTGACACTATCTTCTTCGGTACACCATGCAAACATACAATCCGCTCCATATACAACTCTGCTAGTTTGGCACCGGAATATGTAGTCTTTACCGGAATAAAGTGAGCCACCTTCGTCAATCGATCCACTATCACCCATATAGAGTCATAACCTTTCTGTGTGCGGGGCAGTCCTGTTATAAAATCCATACCCACTTCTTCCCATTTCCACTCTGGTATCTTCATAGGCTGAAGCAAACCTGCCGGTCTCTGATGTTCGGCCTTGACTCTCTGGCATACGTCGCAAAGAGCTACATGTGCTGCAACATCGCGCTTCAAACCATACCACCAAAATCTTTCCTTGAGGTCCAAGTACATCTTGGTACTTCCCGGGTGAATGGAATATGCTAACTCGTGCGCTTCCCGCAAGATAACATCCTTGATATGCTGCTGATCTGGCACCACTATTCTATTACCATACCACACTGTTCCTTGATCATCCAATCGGAATCCTGGCGCTTTATCTGTCCCAACCTTCTTAATCAATTCCTTGATTTCCTCATCCTCCAATTGATCTTTTCGGATTTCCTGTTCAAGAGTTGGCTCCACTTCTAGCTCAGTCACGTTGGCTACCATACCCAAGTTCAAGCGTTCAAATTCCCTACTAAGCTCTTCCGGCAAATTCTGACTCGTCAGCACATTCGCATAACTCTTTCTGCTCAAAGCATCAGCCACCAAGTTAGCCTTCCCTGGATGGTAATGAATCTCCAGTTCAAAGTCATTGATCTTCTCAAGCCAACGACGTTGCCTCATATTCAACTCGGATTGCGTGAACACATACTTAAGGCTCTTGTGGTCGGTATAGATGTCGCACTTGTGTCCAATCAAATAATGCCTCCAGATCTTCAACGCGTGTACCACGGCTGCCAATTCCAGATCATGCGTCGGATAGTTCAGCTCATGTCTCCTCAACTGTCTGGATGCATATGCCACAACTTTACCCTCCTGCATGAGTACACATCCCAATCCTTGGCGAGACGCATCACAATATACTGAAAAACTCTTGGTAACATCTGGCAGTAGCAATACTGGTGCAGTGGTCAACCTTTTCTTCAACTCCTCAAAGCTAGATTGGCACTGCGGCGTCCACACGAACTTGGCATTCTTTTCTAGTAATGATGTCAAGGGCTTTGCAATCTTGGAGAATCCCTCAATAAATCGCCGATAGTAGCCTGCCATTCCGAGAAAACTCCTGATCTCACTGACATTCTGCGGTGGAATCCAGTTGAGAACATGACCCAAGAATGATACCTCCTTCAGCCAGAATTCACATTTGCTCAACTTAGCATACAACTGATGTTCTCGGAGTCTCTGCATCACTAACCTCAAATGTTCCTCATGCTCTTCCTCATTCTTGGAGAAAACCAGAATATCATCGATGAACACCACAACAAACTTGTCAAGGTAATCCATGAACACGCTGTTCATCAAATACATGAAGTAGGCCGGTGCATTAGTCAATCCAAAGGACATAACTGTGAACTCATACAAACCGTACCGGGTAGTGAAAGCTGTCTTGGGGATGTCTGTCACCCGAATTCTCATCTGATGATAGCCCGATCTGAGATCGATCTTCGAGAACACACAAGCTCCCCTCAATTGATCAAAGAGATCATCAATCCTTGGCAGTGGGTACTTGTTCTTGATGGTGACCTCATTGAGGGCTTGATAGTCTATGCACATCCTCTGTGTCCCGTCTTTCTTATCAACGAACAACACTGGAGCTCCCCAAGGCGAAGAACTAGGACGAATATACCCCTTAGTTAGTAAGGCCCTCAATTCTTCTTTAAGTTTCTTTAATTCTTTTACCCCCATTCTATATGGTCTTTTAGCTATGGGTGCTGTGCCAGGCATAAGTTCAATAACAAATTCAACTTCACGTTCCGGAGGCATACCTGGCAATTCATCTGGGAACACATCTGGATACTCGTTCACCACTCGAATGTCCTTCAACTCTGTGCCTTCAGCATGACTGACCTGACCGGGCTCTGGGGATTTGGTTGCTTGATACTCAATCTTCTCCCCTAATGGAGCCACTAACTGAACTGCACGCTTGGAACACTGTATGACGGCATCGTACTTTGCTAGCCAGCTCATTCCCAAAATCAGATCCATCCCGATAGAATTTAGGACTATAGGGTGTGCCAAAAAGTCTACCCCCCTTATGTTAACTGCTACATTAGGACAACGTAATGTGGCCCGAAGTTCTCCCCCCGGTGAGTTAACTAACATAGTGTTCCCCATAGGTCGCATAAGCATCAAATTCTTTTTCACAAAATCAGTAGATATAAAAGCATGCAAAGCTCCAGAATCGAACAAAACTGTAGCAGGTTGTGAGTTGACCGGAAACGTACCGACTACCACATCTGTGGCTCCTTCTGCAGTTTCTGCTCCCACATGGTTGCGATCCCACATCTTGCCCTTGGCGTAGTTCTGCTGGCCACGGCTTCCCTGTGCCTGCTGCTGATTCCCATTCTGAGCTGGTTGCGATCCTGTCTTCTGGTTATTGTTCTGACCAGTGGAGTTCTGGACCCTCCAGGGGCAGAAGTTAGCGTAATGTCCCTGTTCACCACAGTGGTAGCACAACCTTGGACCGATAGGCATGGTGTTAGCCTGGGTAGTGCGCGAAGCCTGAGTGTTCTGCTGCATGTTCTGGTAGCGCTGCTGTTGCTGCTGGGGTGGTGCATACTGGGGACGTTGCTGGTTCTGGCCGCGATTCTGAAGGCTTGACTGTCCCTGAGTACGCTGCTGATTCACCTGCTGGGGTTGTAGCGGGAACGGACATTGCTGCCAGATTGCTGGTTCATGAACTTTCTCTTCTTGTCCTCAATCTCACGGCGCTTGTGCTCCACCATCAGAGCACCATCGACCAGTCCGCCGAAGGTTGGGAAGGTGATGCACATCAACTGCAGCTGTAAAACATCCTGAAGTCCATTCCGGAAGCGAGTCTGCCTCTTCTCGTCTGTCGACACCTCATCCGGTGCGTAGCGGGCCAGCTCGAGGAACTTGTCACGGTAGGCAGTGACACTCATTCCTTCCTGCGTCAGGGCTAGGAACTCCTTCTTCTTCAGGACAGTCAGTCCCTCAGGCACATGGTGAGCACGGAAGTCGTCACTGAACTGCTGCCAGGTGATCTGGTTGCGATCGGGTTGCGCATATTGGTATGCCACCCACCAGTCGAGAGCGGCTCCTTCAAACTGTCCAGAGGCGTAGAGCACCTTCTCCCTGTCATCACACTGAGCAATGTCGAGCTGTCTCTCCACTGCCTTGATCCAGTCTTCTGCTTCCATGGGATCCTTGGCGCGGGAGAACTTTGGCGGGCGCCCCTTCAAGAACTCTCCCCTCTTGTCCCGGATGGGCTGGGGAGGTGGCTGAACAGGTGGATTCTGCAGGTTCTGCTGCATCAACGCTATGGCCTGAGTCAACTGTTGCATCGTCTGTGTCTGCAAGCGGACTAGATCCTCCATGATGGGCGGCTAGTTTTGGTTCTGGTTCTGATTTTGATTGCCACCACCCGTCGATCCTCTTGTCCCAACCATCTGTCACAAATCAAAATCCCAACATTCACAATCACAGTCATGTCTGAACCAGTGTCAAGAACAGAAGCATTCCATTGACAAGATAAGGTACTCAGGCGATAGGAAAGATGATAGATGATGTGCAAAGGAGAGGTTAGGAACCCATCTATCTATCCACTAAATACCTTATACCTTAATCCAATACTAGATGATTGCAGACTTTCATCTGCGCTCATCACAATCATTACAAAGATCCAAATCACACATAAGCATAATGACAATTCATTCAAGCATTTAAAGGCATTGCTCACACAAGACTCGAAACTCTTAGACTAGTTTTGACCCGAAAACGTTCTATTTGATCTCTATTAGCATTTAGGGTCGATGGTGGTGCGGTGAGCTAGGGTGCTGTATCGAGTCCTTCTGTGTGGTGGCGACTGTGCACCGAACTCTGGGCTGCATGGCGCAGGTCTTCCCAACTGGTGCTGCAGCTCCTCATTCTTCTGTTGTTGTTGCTCTAACTCCACGGACTTGGTCTCTAGCTCCTCGGGGTTCCCTTCTTCGGCCTACTGCCTAAGAAGCTCCTCGTAAGCATCCGGGTTGCGTGCCACCTATGGGTACTCATCGATGCGGGGTGGAAGGTAGCCATCAGTGCTCTTGCGGACTGTCTATTTCTGTCGAGCCATCTATGGAAGGGAAAACTAGAGGAGGGCCTTAGATTAAAGCTTAGAAAATTTTCAGAAAGGACAGAGGTAGAATAGAACACCATTTTTCAATAGAACTCAACTCTAGGATGTAAAATAATTTTTAGAGCAAGGATTAAGCAGGTTCTAATCGACCGTTCTATCTAGGCTGTGATCCTACAGTCAGCACGGCTCTGATACCAACTTTGTAACACCCAGATTTCTAAGAAATCCGAATGCTTCCATATGTGTGCCCAGGATGTCCACAGAACACATATAGATTACAAATATTGAATCACAGAGAACACAATGCTCGAATAAAATAGTTTATATCAGAGTTTAACACAAGACATAGTCTTAAACAAATAACACAGCAGAAGTCTTAATATTATTAAACGTTTCATAACTAGTAGAGCCTCACGTCCACAGGGACACCGACTTGTTGAACACAGCTAGAAGTACGGCAGATCCTCCGGAAACTCAGCAAGCGACTGATCATTCAATGCTCCATCTGTTACCCATCCGGGATTTTGTTGAATAGTTGCAAGTGTAAGTAAACCATCTTACTTAACAAGTATAACACGGGTTATGCAAGAACAAAAGGCTTGACACGGTTATACTGCAGTAGCACTTTTAGTTGTTTCATTTTATTATCATCCAATTTACTGCTAATGAGTAGATCCCATGTATAAACCCATTAATAAGGTATAAGTGATTATAGAACAAACCAACATCAACCACTAATATCATCTTCTAATCAAAAAGGATCCAGGCCGCTCGTGTCTGTGAGCACGGCTATCATGATAGATCAACACTCTGCAGAGGTTTCGCCCTTTACCCGCCGGTCACATAAATCCAAAAGAACTTATGTTACGAGGACTTTCACAAAACACCCTAACAAGCACAGTAGCCGTTTTGGTTCAACATAGGCAGCATAACCCGAGGCATCGAGATTGACATACGCTCAGGGCGCAATGTGAGGGGGTCAATGGCGTCCAGAGCGAGAGCGCAATCATCGCAACTTGTCAAGCTCCCGTACATCGGGCGCTTACATCACGGGACTTTGCCTAACGGGGCATAGCCAACGGATAGAACCGTCCTCGATGGATCAAACTATACTCTCACCCATGCACCCCACATACACCTTTCAGTAACCACTGGCGAGCTAGAGACGTACAAGCTAATCATCCAAGACCAGAGCCATTATAGTTCCAACGGCGGCGAACAGGTTCCTGGGTTGTCGCTTTAAGAACCGGACCTTACGGAGAGACATTAGAACAAAGCACAAAGCACATGCTCTAATTCCCTAGATCTAACCTTATAGAGACACTAGAAGAAAGCACACAGCACATGCTCTAGTTCCCCAACCATGTTGCTAAAAAGCATCTTTTAACCATCATTGTAGTGAACCATTAATTCAATATTGACATTAAAAATAAATGTTGGTTGCAGCGCGTAGCATAGTCTAACCATAATGCATAAAACCCCGGGTAATCAAGGAATAAGGTAAAGACTAGGAACATCCTTAGTGGTTAACAGTATTAGACACATGCATATGATTTATGTGATTAATCGGTGTATAGGTAACAAGGATGGTCCGTGTTATACTTGCCTTCCTCAGAGAACTGCTGCTGCAACTGCTCTTCGGGAACGGGATCGTCGGCGAACTCGAACGGCTCGGCAACTACTCACATCGATCACCACACAAGCATCCACACATACATGCAAACAAGATATTTAATTCGAACAGTACACCAAACATGAACAAAAGATGAAAAGGAGGCTTTAGAGCTACTCTACGCTTCACTACGAACACGTGAGCGCGAAAATCACTCAAATCGGAGTTAAAACGAAGAAACTACGCTTAAAACGGGCTCTAGGGGCTTGCTGGTAAAGATTTTAGGCTTTCAGGGGTGGTTTTGGAAGAAACCAGGGACCTAAAACATAATTTCATATAAAAACTCGAGGGCTAACGAGATAAATCTGCCATCTAGGACGGCGGGCACTATTTTTCAAAAGAGCAGGGGCTAAACCGAAAGAAAAAGGACTAAACTGTAAATACTTTTGAACTGCGCTGGACCGCGGGTTGATTTCTAGAAAATAGAGGGGCTCTTTTGCAAAACAGGCACGGCGGCGGCTAGATGCTGACGTGGGCTGACGTCACGGTCTACTGTGCTGTGGACCGGCCGTAGACCGCGGTCCACGGGTCCACGGTGAACCGGACCGGGTTTAAAACGGGTTTAGATCTGGGCTGTCGGTTTTGGATCGAGCTGTAACACCCTAAAAATGGCCCTAATTAAAAATTAGTAATTAATTGCCTTTTTATATTG
Organism: Digitaria exilis; assembly: GCA_015342445.1. Classification (NCBI taxonomy): domain Eukaryota; kingdom Viridiplantae; phylum Streptophyta; class Magnoliopsida; order Poales; family Poaceae; genus Digitaria; species Digitaria exilis. The sequence goes on from JACEFO010000117.1 coordinate 100,983, forward strand.
AAGAGCTCATAAATAGTATAGGGAAATAAAATTTTTGAATAATTAAAAGCAAATATAGGAAATAGAAACATTATTGTTGCATTCATGCTGGTGCATTTATTTTTGATTGTTGAATTCAAATTTGAATTTGAATTCAAATGAGTGTTTGAATAAAAGAAAAACCTTTTCTTTTCTCTCTCTTTTTCTCTCTCTCTTTTCAGCCCAGCGGCCCAGCCTTCTTTCTCTTTCTTTTCCGCGAGGCCCAACTCCCTTTTCTCCTTTTTCCGCAGCCCACCAGCAGCAGCTCGGCCCAGCAGTCGCGCAGCCCAGCTAGCAGCCCGCGCCTCCGCTGTGACTGACCAGCCGGCCCCACCTGTCAGCCTCTCCTTTCCCTCCGCAGTGCGCGCCTCCTCTCTCCCCGCAGCGGCTGACGGCCCGGGCCCACTGTCAGTTCCTCCTCCCACCTCCAGCCGTACGCGGCTAGAGCTCCTCCACCACGCGCCGCCGCGGACTCCGCCTTGCGCACGCCGCCCTCCCTCGCGACTTGGCGCGCACGCCAAAGAGCTTGAAGCCCCCATAAATAGCGCCGCCCCTCCCTTGAGCCGTATCCCCAACTCTCGCGCTCAAACCCTAACGCCGAACCCCGAGCTCGCGCCGCCGCCATCAATCCGCCGTCTCACCGCCGCCTAGTCGCCAAGAGGTTGCCCCGAAGCTTCTCCGTGTGGTAAGGAGCAAGCCGAGGCCAAAATCCCCTTTTCTCTCCCTCTCCTCCGCGCGTACGACCTCGCCGTGGTAGTCCCTCCACCGTCGTGCGTCGCAAGCCGCCTCCACCGGCCAAATCCCGCTTCCAACCCCCAAAAAGCGAACCTATGGCGTCTCCTCTACCTCTAGGGCCAAGCGCGGCGAGAATCCGAGCGTTCTAGCCCCCAGCCGAGCTAACTCCGGCGAGGTCTCGACCTAGCGCCGCCGCGAGCCGTCTTCCCCGGCGAGCTGAATGCCCAGATCTAATCCCAGCCGCTCGATCCAAAACCAACGGCCCAGATCTAAACCCGTTTTAAACCCGGTCCGGTTCACCGTGGACCCGTGGACCGCGGTCTACGGCCGGTCCACGGCACAGTTGACGGTGACGTCAGCCGACGTCAGCATCCACCCGCTGCCGTGGCATTTTTTTCAAAAGAGCCCCTCTGTTTTTCAAAAATCAACCCGCGGTCCATCACAGTTCAAAAGTATTTACAACCAAATCCTTTTTCTTTCGGTTTAGCCCCTGTCCTTTTGAAAAATCATGCCCGCCGTCCTAGAAGTCGTTTTTACGCCGCAGCCCTTGTGTTTTTATTCAAAATTACGTTTTAGGTCCCTGGTTTCTTTCAAAAACACCCCTGGAAGCCTAAAATCTTTACCAGCAAGCCCCTAGAGCCCGTTTTAAGCGTAGTTTCTCCGTTCTAACTCCGATTTGAGTGATTTTCGTGCTCACGTGTTCGTAGTGAAGCGTAGAGTAGTTCTAAAGCCTTCTTTTCATCTTTTGTTTATGTTTGGTGTACTGTTCTAATTAAATATCTTGATTGCATGTATGTGTGGATGCTTGTGTGATGATCGATGTGAGTAGCTGCCGAGCCGTTCGAGTTCGCCGACGATCCCGTTCTCGAAGATCAAGTACAGCAGCAGTTCTCTGAGGAAGGCAAGTATAACACGGATCATCCTTGTTACCTATTCACCGATTAATCACATAGATCATATGCATGTGTCTAATACTGTTAACCATTAAGGATGTTCCTAGTCTTTACCCTATTCCTTGTTACCCAGGGTTTTATGCATTATGGTTAGTCTATGCTACGCGCTGCAACCAACATTTATTTTTATGTTAATACTGAACTAATGGTTCACTTCAATGATGGTTAAAAGATGCTTTTTAGCAACATGGTTCGGGGAACTAGAGCATGTGCTGTGTGCTTTGTTCTAGTGTCTCTGTAAGGTTTGATCTAGGGAATTAGAGCATGTGCTTCGTGCTTTGTTCTAATGTCTCTCCGTAAGGTCCGGTTCTTAAAGCGGCAACCCAGGAACCTGTTCGCCGCCGTTGGAACTATAATGGCTCTGGTCTTGGATAACTAGCTTGTACGTCTCTAGCTCGCCAGTGGTTACCGAAAGGCGTATGTGGGGTGCATGGGTGAGAGTATAGTTTGATCCATCGAGAACGGTTTTATCCGTTGGCTATGCCCCGTTAGGCAAAGTCCCGTGATGTAAGCGCCCGATGTACGGCAGCTTCACACGTTGCGATGATTGCGCTCTCGCTCTGGACGCCATTGACCCCCTCACGTTGCGCCCTGAGCGTACGTCAATCTCGATGCCTCGGGTTATGCTGCCTATGTTGAACCAAAACGGCTACTGTGCTTGTTAGGGTGTTTTGTGAAAGTCCTCGTAACATAAATTCTTTTGGATTTATGTGACCGGCGGGTAAAGGGCGAAACCTCTGCAGAGTGTTGATCTATCATGATAGCCGTGCTCACGGATACGAGCGGCCTGGATCCTTTTTGATTAGAAGATGATATTAGTGGTTGATATTGGTTTGTTCTATAATCACTTACACCTTATTAATGGGTTTATACTTGGGATTCTACTCATTGGTAGTAATTTGGATGATAATAAAATGAGACAACTAAAAGTGCTACTGCAGTTCAGCCGTGTCCAGCCTTTTGTTCCTGCATAACCCGTGTTATACTTGTTAAGTAAGATGGTTTACTTACACTTGCAACTATTCAACAAAATCCCGGATGGGTAACAGATGGAGCAATGAATGATCAGTCGCTTGCTGAGTTTCCGGAGGATCTGCCGTACTTCTAAGCTGTGTTCAACCAGTCGGTGTCCCTGTGGATTTGAGGCTCTACCTAGTTATGAAGCGTTTAATAGTATTAAGTCTTCCGCTGTGTTATTTGTTTAAGACTATGTCTTGTGTTAAACTCTGATATAAACTATTTTATTCGAGCATTGTGTTCTATGTGATTCAATATTTGTAATCTATATGTGTTCTGTGGACATCCTGGGCACACATATGGAAGCATTCGGATTTCTTGGAAATCTGGGTGTTACAAAGTTGGTATCAGAGCCGTGCTGACTGTAGGATCACAGCCTAGATAGAACGGTCGATTAGAACTTGCTTAATCCTTGCCCTAAAAACTACTTTACATCCTAGAGTTGAGTTTCTGTTGAAAAATGGTGTTCTCTTCTACCTCTGTCCTTTGTGAAAAATTTTCTAGCCCTCCTCTAGTTTTCACTTCTATAGATGGCTCGACAGAGATAGACAGTCCGTAAGAGCACTGATGGCGACCTTCCACCCCGCATCAATGAGTACCCGTTGGAGGCACGCAACCTGAACGCCTACAAGAAGCTTCTTAGGTAGGAGGCCGAGGAAGGGGACCCCGAGGAGCTGCAGCACCAGTCGGAAGGACCTGCGCCATGTAGTCCAGAGTTAGGTGCACAGTCGCCACCACGCAGAAGGACTAGATATAGCACCCTAGCTCACCGCACCACCATCGACCCTAAATGCTAGTAGAGGTCAAATAGAACGTTTTTGGGTCCAAAACTAGTCTAAGAGCGCCGAGTCTTGTGTGAACCATGTCTTTGAATGCTTGAATGAATTGTCATAATGCTTATGTGTGATTTGGATCTTTGTAATGATTGTGATGAGCGCAGATGGAAGTCTGCAATCATCTGGTATTGGATTAAGGTATAAGGTATTTAGTGGATAGATAGATGGGTTCCTAATCTCTCCTTTGCATATCATCTATCATCTTTCCTATCGCCTGAGTACCTTATCTTGTCAATGGATTGCTTCTGTTCTTGACACTGGTTCAGACATGACTGTGACTATGAATGTTGGGATTTTGATTTATGATAGAAGGTTGGGACAGATAAAGCGCCAGGATTCCGATTGGATGATCAAGGAACAGTGTGGTATGGTAACAGAATAGTGGTGCCAGATCAGCAGCATATCAAGGATGTTATCTTACGGGAAGCGCACGAGTCAGCATATTCCATTCACCCGGGAAGTACCAAGATGTACTTGGATCTCAAGGAAAGATTCTGGTGGTATGGTCTGAAGCGCGATGTTGCAGCACATGTAGCTCTTTGTGACGTATGCCAGAGAGTTAAGGCCGAACATCAGAGACCGGCAGGTTTGCTTCAGCCTATGAAGATACCAGAGTGGAAATGGGAAGAAGTGGGTATGGATTTTATAACAGGATTGCCCCGCACGCAGAAAGGTTATGACTCTATATGGGTGATAGTGGACCGATTGACGAAGGAGGCTCACTTTATTCCGGTAAAGACTACATATTCCGGTGCCAAACTAGCAGAATTGTATATGGAGCGGATTGTATGTTTGCATGGGGTACCTAAGAAGATAGTATCAGACCGAGGAAGTCAGTTTACGTCGCACTTTTGGCGCAAGTTACATGAGTCCATGGATACTAAGCTTCACTTCAGTTCCGCTTACCATCCGCAGACAGACGGTCAGACCGAGAGGACGAATCAGATACTGGAGGACATGTTGCGAGCATGTGCATTGCAGTATGGAAGTAGCTGGGATAAGAGTTTGTGCTATGCAGAGTTCTCGTACAACAACAGCTACCAGCAGAGTCTCAGGATGTCACCATTTGAGGCGTTGTACGGAAGAAAGTGCAGGACACCGTTGTTCTGGAATCAGACCGGAGAAGGTAGAGTATTTGGACCAGAGGTCTTAAAGCAGGCAGAAGAACAAGTGCAGGTTATCAGGCAGAATTTGAGAACAGCTCAGTCGCGGCAGAAAAGTTATGCAGATGTAAGGCGTCGAGACCTCAGCTTCGAGATTGGAGATTTTGTGTATCTTAAGGTGTCACCAATGAGAGGTGTGAAGAGATTCAACGTCAAAGGCAAGCTAGCACCTCGCTACATCGGACCATTCAAGATATTAGAACGGAGAGGTGAAGTGGCTTATCAGTTAGAGTTACCAGAGAAACTGGCAGGAGTGCATGATGTGTTCCATGTGTCTCAGCTGAAGAAGTGTTTACGGGTGCCAGAGGAACAGATTCCGTTGGAGGAGTTAAATGTGCAGGAGGACCTTACTTATGAGAAGTATCCGGTCAAGATCTTAGAGGAGTCCGAGAGAGACACCAGGAACAAAGTAATACGTATGTGCAAGGAAACGTCATTCAGAAGGTGAAGCAACTTGAGAAAGAAAGGATGGTCTCAAGGCAGGATATCCATATCTCTTCCAATCTACGTCCGAATCTCGGGGACGAGATTCATTTTAAGGGGGGTAGAATTGTAACACCCTAAAAATGGCCCTAATTAAAAATTAGTAATTAATTGCCTTTTTATATTGAAGAGCTCATAAATAGTATAGGGAAATAAAATTTTTGAATAATTAAAAGCAAATATAGGAAATAGAAACATTATTGTTGCATTCATGCTGGTGCATTTATTTTTGATTGTTGAATTCAAATTTGAATTTGAATTCAAATGAGTGTTTGAATAAAAGAAAAACCTTTTCTTTTCTCTCTCTTTTTCTCTCTCTCTTTTCAGCCCAGCGGCCCAGCCTTCTTTCTCTTTCTTTTCCGCGAGGCCCAACTCCCTTTTCTCCTTTTTCCGCAGCCCACCAGCAGCAGCTCGGCCCAGCAGTCGCGCAGCCCAGCTAGCAGCCCGCGCCTCCGCTGTGACTGACCAGCTGGCCCCACCTGTCAGCCTCTCCTTTCCCTCCGCAGTGCGCGCCTCCTCTCTCCCCGCAGCGGCTGACGGCCCGGGCCCACTGTCAGTTCCTCCTCCCACCTCCAGCCGTACGCGGCTAGAGCTCCTCCACCACGCGCCGCCGCGGACTCCGCCTTGCGCACGCCGCCCTCCCTCGCGACTTGGCGCGCACGCCAAAGAGCTTGAAGCCCCCATAAATAGCGCCGCCCCTCCCTTGAGCCGTATCCCCAACTCTCGCGCTCAAACCCTAACGCCGAACCCCGAGCTCGCGCCGCCGCCATCAATCCGCCGTCTCACCGCCGCCTAGTCGCCAAGAGGTTGCCCCGAAGCTTCTCCGTGTGGTAAGGAGCAAGCCGAGGCCAAAATCCCCTTTTCTCTCCCTCTCCTCCGCGCGTACGACCTCGCCGTGGTAGTCCCTCCACCGCCGTGCGTCGCAAGCCGCCTCCACCGGCCAAATCCCGCTTCCAACCCCCAAAAACCGAACCTATGGCGTCTCCTCTACCTCTAGGGCCAAGCGCGGCGAGAATCCGAGCGTTCTAGCCCCCAGCCGAGCTAACTCCGGCGAGGTCTCGACCTAGCGCCGCCGCGAGCCGTCTTCCCCGGCGAGCTGAATGCCCAGATCTAATCCCAGCCGCTCGATCCAAAACCAACGGCCCAGATCTAAACCCGTTTTAAACCCGGTCCGGTTCACCGTGGACCCGTGGACCGCGGTCTACGGCCGGTCCACGGCACAGTTGACGGTGACGTCAGCCGACGTCAGCATCCACCCGCTGCCGTGGCGTTTTTTTCAAAAGAGCCCCTCTGTTTTTCAAAAATCAACCCGCGGTCCATCACAGTTCAAAAGTATTTACAACCAAATCCTTTTTCTTTCGGTTTAGCCCCTGTCCTTTTGAAAAATCATGCCCGCCGTCCTAGAAGTCGTTTTTACGCCGCAGCCCTTGTGTTTTTATTCAAAATTACGTTTTAGGTCCCTGGTTTCTTTCAAAAACACCCCTGGAAGCCTAAAATCTTTACCAGCAAGCCCCTAGAGCCCGTTTTAAGCGTAGTTTCTCCGTTTTAACTCCGATTTGAGTGATTTTCGTGCTCACGTGTTCGTAGTGAAGCGTAGAGTAGTTCTAAAGCCTTCTTTTCATCTTTTGTTTATGTTTGGTGTACTGTTCTAATTAAATATCTTGATTGCATGTATGTGTGGATGCTTGTGTGATGATCGATGTGAGTAGTTGCTGAGCCGTTCGAGTTCGCCGACGATCCCGTTCTCGAAGATCAAGTACAGCAGCAGTTCTCTGAGGAAGGCAAGTATAACACGGATCATCCTTGTTACCTATTCACCGATTAATCACATAGATCATATGCATGTGTCTAATACTGTTAACCATTAAGGATGTTCCTAGTCTTTACCCTATTCCTTGTTACCCAGGGTTTTATGCATTATGGTTAGTCTATGCTACGCGCTGCAACCAACATTTATTTTTATGTTAATACTGAACTAATGGTTCACTTCAATGATGGTTAAAAGATGCTTTTTAGCAACATGGTTCGGGGAACTAGAGCATGTGCTGTGTGCTTTGTTCTAGTGTCTCTGTAAGGTTTGATCTAGGGAATTAGAGCATGTGCTTCGTGCTTTGTTCTAATGTCTCTCCGTAAGGTCCGGTTCTTAAAGCGGCAACCCAGGAACCTGTTCGCCGCCGTTGGAACTATAATGGCTCTGGTCTTGGATAACTAGCTTGTACGTCTCTAGCTCGCCAGTGGTTACCGAAAGGCGTATGTGGGGTGCATGGGTGAGAGTATAGTTTGATCCATCGAGAACGGTTTTATCCGTTGGCTATGCCCCGTTAGGCAAAGTCCCGTGATGTACGCGCCCGATGTACGGCAGCTTCACACGTTGCGATGATTGCGCTCTCGCTCTGGACGCCATTGACCCCCTCACGTTGCGCCCTGAGCGTACGTCAATCTCGATGCCTCGGGTTATGCTGCCTATGTTGAACCAAAACGGCTACTGTGCTTGTTAGGGTGTTTTGTGAAAGTCCTCGTAACATAAATTCTTTTGGATTTATGTGACCGGCGGGTAAAGGGCGAAACCTCTGCAGAGTGTTGATCTATCATGATAGCCGTGCTCACGGATACGAGCGGCCTGGATCCTTTTTGATTAGAAGATGATATTAGTGGTTGATATTGGTTTGTTCTATAATCACTTACACCTTATTAATGGGTTTATACTTGGGATTCTACTCATTGGTAGTAATTTGGATGATAATAAAATGAGACAACTAAAAGTGCTACTGCAGTTCAGCCGTGTCCAGCCTTTTGTTCCTGCATAACCCGTGTTATACTTGTTAAGTAAGATGGTTTACTTACACTTGCAACTATTCAACAAAATCCCGGATGGGTAACAGATGGAGCAATGAATGATCAGTCGCTTGCTGAGTTTCCGGAGGATCTGCCGTACTTCTAAGCTGTGTTCAACCAGTCGGTGTCCCTGTGGATTTGAGGCTCTACCTAGTTATGAAGCGTTTAATAGTATTAAGTCTTCCGCTGTGTTATTTGTTTAAGACTATGTCTTGTGTTAAACTCTGATATAAACTATTTTATTCGAGCATTGTGTTCTCTGTGATTCAATATTTGTAATCTATATGTGTTCTGTGGACATCCTGGGCACACATATGGAAGCATTCGGATTTCTTGGAAATCTGGGTGTTACACGAGCGGCTGGGATTAGATCTAGCTCAAGGGTCGCCGGGAACAGCGGCTCGCGGCGGCGCCCTCGCCGGAGTGGGCTCTGCTCGGCGCTACGGTGGTCCAAACCTCGCCGCGTTTGGTCCTAGAGGTAGAGGAGACAACGGGGAGTCGATTTTGGGGGTTCTTCTCGAAGGTTGGCCAACGGTGGAGGCTAGCGACGAGCGGCGGCGGGTTGAGAACTCCGGCGAGCTCGTGTAAACGTGGGAGAGTGAGAGGGAGAGGGGTTTTGAGCTCGGCGTGTTCCTTACCACACGGCGAAGCTCCTGGGCAAGCTCTTGGCGGCTATGCGCGGGCGAAACGACGGGTTGGCGGCGACGGCTCGAAGTCGAGGGCGGCAGCTAGGGTTTGGCGGCGTCGGGCACTGGTGGCGCAAAGGATAGGTGGCGGCGCTATTTATAGGGGCTAGGGGAACCTTGGCGTGCGCGCCAAGCCGAGCGGAGTCCGGGCACGGCACGGCGACGCGGCGGCGCGGATCGGGGAGGAGCTCTGCTCGCTTACGGCGAGAGGAAGAAGGAGCAACTGACGAGCGGGCCCGGGGTGTCAGCGGCGCGGCGGAGGAGAAAGGCGACAACAGGTGGGGCCAGGCTGTCAGCGCAGCGGAAGAGAGAGGGGGCGCACGGAGCGGGCTGCTGCTGGGCCGGAGCTGCTGGGCCGCGTGAAAGAAAGGGAGGATGGGCCGCGGGGAAAAGAAAAGAAAAGCTGGGCTGCTCAGCTGAAAAGGAGAAGGAAAAGGAGAGAGAAAAGAAAAGGTTTTTCTTTTATTCAAACACTTATTTGAATTCAAATTCAAATTCAAATTTGAATTCAACAATCAAAAATAAATGCACCAGCATGAATGCAACAACAATGTTTCTATACCCTATATTTGCTTTTAATTATTCAAAATTTTATTTTTCCTACATTATTTATGAGCACTTGAATATAAAAGCCAATTATTTACTAAATTTTAAATAGGGCCATTTTTAGGGTGTTACATGTTTGAACACCCTAGTTGCATGATTATAGTACCTATGTCTTGAAATACTAGTATGATAGGGTCGGTAGAGCAATGCCTTAGGACCGTTACAAGTCGGGTGATTTCCTGTCACTCACGAGATATAGGAGTTGCTTGCCTTTACTTAAGTTGAAATCATAAGGATGGACGGGCGGGATAGTATGTGTAGATCTCCTGTCCGTGTATGATAATTGGATTAAGGTCGAAACGTGTGGTTCTGTGTGTCAAGTTTTTTAACGTACCACGCACATGCCGACCTATGGGAATCGGTAAGCCCGATACCAGATTGATACAGCTAGGACCGATAGCCATCTCTCCTTGGAAATGTTTTGTTTCCCTTGCCGTAGACATGTGGATATATGAGTGATGCCGTGAGTGAAGCGGTAAACCTTTATCCTAAGGGAGTGGACGCAGTGCCAACTTGTGGATTGATGGGAAAGGTTGGGAAGTGCTTGTACCTTTTATAGCAAGCATTATCCGTGTGTGTTGGATTTCCCTGGCCAGGTAGTGAATTTTGGTTCAAGCTGTCCACTTCTCGCAGTTAATGAGACTGTTTGACCGTTGTGCTGCATTGAGTAACAAGTGGAACTATGAGGATGATGAACTTGTTGTATGTACTAAATTGTATTGCACCACTTGTATGCTTAGGGAGGATGCTAATCTATAATGGTTAACACTATTAAAATTTGATGCTAAAATCATGAAAATAAGGATCCACTCTTAGCTGCTTTTTGGCAACCAAACCCACCAGCCAAAAGCCTCTTATGTCTAGAAGTCGGTGATGTAGTTTTCACCCGACGGTTAACCCATGCTGAGTAATAGTATACTCAGCCTTGCTTGTGGCTATTTCAGGTACTGCTTTGGATGAGTCGGTGAATTCCGTCTCTTGGCCGGCCCAGGTTCCCCCTGGCTGGCATGTCGAGTGGGTTCCGTCCTCTTCCGAGGATCGGGAGGAGTAGCACCATGGACGGCTTCATTATGGTGTTGCTATGTATCGTGTTAGTTTATTTCCGCTGCATTGAACTCTCACACTTTTATTTAAAAACTTGGTTTGTAATAACTTGATGAGACTATTTATGTAAGTTGAACTTGTGAAATGTTGTAATTTCTGGGACTCACCTTCGTGTGGGTGCACGTGTTGTTTCAATCGTGAAAGTACATGGTTAATCGGGTATAATCCGATGGCACTCCAGCTTATTCCGGATTAAGTGACTGACTACTTGATTAGTGATCCGTGGGTACTTAACTTGGAATAATTTCGGAGTGGTCCGCCACAAAGGGTGAGGCGCAATCCACTCCTCATCGGAGGTGCACGGATGGAATAGCCCCCGGGAGACGAGCGACTCGAGGGCAGCAACAGACGCGCTCGAGCGCACCCATGGGCGAAGCGGCGCAGATGAAGAAGAACCCTTCGAGGCCATGGCGACGACGGTGAGCTCGAAGGAGGGCGAGATCAAGGACCTAAGTGGCGAAGACGATGAAGTGCGAATGGATTAAAGAGATGGGAATGACGATGGGAAGCAAAGAACATGCCCGTTACGCCGGCGTTCCATAATTTATAAGGACGGCGGGATGACTGGCGGCCGCACCGAGGGGGCACACGACCGAGCTCCCTCAGCCCTCGATTCGCATCAAACGGCTTCAGGCACGCCCAACATGCGCGTGAGGCGCGAGGCGGTGGATTAGGGCATTAACTGCCCTTCACGCCCGCACGCCTCATCGGGCCCACCACGACCGCAAGGTCAAATCCGGAGCCTGACCGCTGCATCACGTCACACTCGATGGGCGGCTCTGTTCTCGTCAACAGCTGGACAGATCACCGTGATCTATGGGCCTACCTGAATCCCTGCGATCGGCCCGGAAGGGAGAAAAAGGATGTGGACCCGGCCCGAGGTTGAGGAATATAGGCCGACTCGTGATGGGTGTGGATGGCACGATTGCACCGTCAGAAAACGGGAAACTCACGAATAGTGGGGTCGGGGCGGAAGTCCCCAAGTCGATGCTTTGCGAAGAAGGTCGGGGCTCTCGCAACATGTTGGGCACCGGGAATTGCCACCGGGGCATTTCCCAGGTCACACCCCTGAAACTCCGAAAGTCACCAGAAATTAGCAAGAAAGGAAAGAAAAGAAGCCCCCAAAAAACCCATTCCCCCAAAGAACGAATATGACCTCACAAATGAGTCCTCGACTCCTCTGCAAGGTCAGGGGCTACTGTGGGGGTCATGAATTAGGGGGCCCACTGTCAGGATGCCCGTTAACGGCGCACGGACGGGGAAAGGCCCTGACGACGGTAGAGAGCGGCACTAGTCTCGACTGGTCGGAGAACTCTGTCTCGCCCGACCTACAGAGGACCCGGAAGGCGCGAGGATAGAAGCCTCCGTCCCGTCTGACCCCCGACCCTCCTGACGATCAAGGGGATGAAGGGGTCGGGCACGTCTGTTTCGCCCGATCCCTGACCCACCGGACCAGAAGGGTAGACTCTCACAAGAGGTCCCATCCATCGACTGGTACGCACAGTGAGAAAGGGCAAGTCCTGAAGACCCTCCCCAAGTCAAACCTGGCCGATAAAGGGGGAGGCATGCGGCTCACGCCTCCTCCCGACCGACACCCGACATCGCCTGCCTGCCTACGAACTGAAAAAGCTGATCTGCAGCCCTGTGCTTGGGAAAAGGTAGCTGCATGCGTGCCGCGGCACTAGCAGCCAAGAAGGAAGCTACCGTGAAGCTGCCAGGGGGGAAGGCGATGGACATACGGCAACTGAGGAAGGTGTCACAGGATGCATTAGGCCGACAATGAGCAACCGTCGGGGCGTCAGGCCTTCGAGGGTAGATAGGTAAAACGACATTGTAAAGTTGCCCTCCTCTTGAGCTATAAAAGAGGAGGGCGTCCCCCTGCGAGGTGATTCCGATTTTCTGGCCTCTCGATCTCTAGAGCACTTAGTGACCTACACGCATTCAACAGCCTTCATTGTAATCCGCCGCCAAGAGAGCAATACAATCAAGAGCTCATTCCACAAGATGTAGGGATCACTCCTGAACTAGTATAAACCGTTTGTCTTGCGTCTCTTGAACCATTCTCCACCGAGACGTGCATGTTCTGTGATCGACACTCGCCGGTGTGAGGTACCCAGTGTGCCACCCACCGACAGACATGGAAAACATTGTGCATGGCCGAGAGCTTGTCGAGAAGCCTCACATGATACGCAACCAGTCCACATTCCTGGGTCATTTCATATGGACCAATATAGAGAGGTGCAAGTTTTCCTTTTAACCCAAATCTTTGTACACCCTTGGTTTGGGAGACCTTGAGATACACATGATCGCTGACTTCAAACTGAAGGGGCTTCTGTCTTTGATCAAAGTAACTCTTTTGTCGAGATTGTGTGGTCTTTAGGTTCTCACGGATGATCCTAACCTTTTCCTCAGCTTCTTTCACAAGGTCAGGGCCATAGGTGTATCGCTCACCCGCCTGAGACCAACACAACGGTGCCCGACACCTTCTACCATACAAGGCTTCGAAAGGTGCCATCTTCAAACTTGCTTGGCAGCTGTTGTTATAAGAGAATAAGACAAGCTCGAAGCATATCCTCAAGGATTTGATTTACCCTTTCCATCTGTCCATCGGTTTGAGGGTGGTAAGCTGAGTTTCGGATCAGTTTGGTGCCTAGGGACAGTTGCAACCCAAAATCGTGCCATGAATTGTGTACCACGATCTGAAATTATTGTTTTCGGTACCCCATGTAAACAAATGATCTGTTCCAGATAGATTTCAGCATACTTCATGGCGGTATAGGCCGTCTTGACCGGAATGAAATGCGCGGTCTTGGTGAGTCGGTCCATGATAACCCAACTGGAATCATGCCCCTGAGGGGTCCTGGGAAGTCCAACAATGAAATCCATGCTTATATCCTCCCACTTCCATGAGGGTATAGGTAGAGGTTGAAGAGTACCTGCTACGTTCAAGTGGATAGCCTTTACCCGCTGACACATGTCACATTTCGACACATATTTGGCAATTTCCCACTTCATTCTAGTCCACCAAAAGTTTTGTTTAAGGTCTTGGTACATTTTGGTACTCCTGGGATGGATAGAAAATTTTGAAAGATGGGATTCATCCATAATCTTCCTTTGAAGTTCGACGTTCTTGGGCACCACTATCCGATGTCCAAACCACATCACTCCTTGCCCATCCAGCCCGGAGCACTTATATTTTGCTTTTCCCTTTGCCAGCTTTCTCTTTAGAATTTTAATGCTTCCATCATTTAGTTGGGCCGTGACAATTTGGTCGTGCAAGGTTGGTTTGACAGAGATATGATTGACGTACCTATGGGGAACAATCTCTAAGTTGAGCTTTGCCATTTCATGGCATAAGGTGTCAGCATAGGACTCCATGGTAAGGCAGTGACAATGAGCCTTACGGCTTAGAGCATCCGTGACCACATTGGCCTTCCCGGGATGATAATGCACATCAAGATCATAGTCCTTAGCCAACTCCAACCACCTTCGCTGCCTCATATTCAAATGTGCCTGAGTGAAGATATACTTGAGGCTCTTGTGGGCTGTGTATATATTGCATGGAACACCCATTAGGTAATGCCTCCAAATCTTGAGAACATGAATAACTGCTGCCAACTCGAATCATGAGTAGGGTAATTTTTCTCATGCGATCGGAGTGCACGAGAGGCATAAGCAATGATCCAGTTCTCTTGCATAAGAACACAGCCAAGTCCAGTGCCGGAAGCATCACAGTAGACATCATAGGGCTTGGTGCTGTCGGGTTGAGCTAGGACTAGGGTAGAAGTTAAATGTCTTCTCAACATGTGGAAAGCATCTTCACATTTATCATTCCACTCAAATTTGACTCCCTTCTTTAAGAGTTCGGTCATAGGTTTAGCAATCTGAGAGAAATCCGGAATGAAGTGGCGATAGTAACCGGCTAGACCCAGAAAACTCCGAATCTCATGGACACAGGTAGGTGGCTGCCAATCCATCACCTCTTGTACCTTGGTTGGATCCACGGATATGCCATCCTTGGAAACCTTATGACCCAAGAAGTTCACACTTTCTAGCCAGAATTCATATTTGGAGAACTTGGCGTAGAGTTGATGATCTCCCAACCTTTGAAGAACAATGCGAAGGCGTTCGACATGCTCTTCCTCATTCTTGGAATATATGAAAACGTCATCAATAAAGACCACCACAAACTTGTCAAGCTCGGACATGAAAATCGAATTCATGAGATACATGAAGTAGGCTGGGGCATTTGTGAGCCCAAATGACATGACCAAGTATTCGTAAAGTCCGTAGCGGGTAGAAAAGGCAGTCTTGGGAATGTCACAAGGACGAATTTTCATTTGGTGTAACACCCTAAAAATGCCCTATTTAAAATTTAGTAATTAATTGGCTTTTTATATTGAAGTGCTCATAATTAATGTAGGAAAAATAAAATTTCGAATAATTAAAAGCAAATATAGGGTATAGAAACATTATTGATGCATTCATGCTGGTGCATTTATTTTTGATTGTTGAATTCAAATTTGAATTTGAATTCAAATGAGTGTTTGAATAAAAGAAAAACCTTTTCTTTTCTCTCTCTTTTTCCCTCTCTCTTTTCAGCCCAGCCGGCCCACTCCTCCTCTTCCTTTTTCTTCCCGCAGCCCAGCCAACCTCCCTGCGCCGCCCATCTCCCATTTTCCTTCTTCGCTCGGCCCAGCAAGCCCGCGTACCCTCTCTTTCTCTCTGCGACTAACCAGTGGGTCCGACCTGTCGGCAATTTCTTCCGCCAGCAGCGCCGCGCCTTCTCTTCTCTCGCTGCCGCTGACACCATGGGCCCGCATGTCAGCGCCGTCTCCTTCCTCTCGCCGTGGGCAAGCAGAACTCCTCCGCCGCGCCGCCGTGAGTCCGCTTCGCGCACGCCTCCTTCCCCGGCTTGGAGCGCACGCCAAGGTTCCTCTAGCCCCTATAAATAGCGCCGCCAACCCCCTCGAGCCGCAGCGTGAACCCTAGCCCTAGCCGCCTCCAAGCTCGCGCCGCCGCCGAACCCTAGCGCCGCCGAGCCACCGTTCCGCCGCCGCTTTGCCGCCAACGTCGAGTCGTGGAGCTTCGGGGTAAACCGAGGAACACGCCGAGCCCAAAACCCCTCTCTCTCTCGCCTTCCCGCGTTTGCACAAGCTCGTTGGAGTTCTCCACCCGCCTCCGCTCGCCGCCGGCCACCACCGTGGCCTAAACCTCTCCCCTGACCCCCAAAACCGAACCCACATTCTCTCCTCTACCTCTAGGACCAAACGCGGCGAGAAACCGAGCCCCTAGCCCCGAGCCGAGTCGATTCCGGCGAAGCGCCGCAGCACGCGCCGCCGCGACGGCTGAACTCCGGTGGCCTGAACCCCGATCTGATTTGAGCCGTTAGATTCAAAACCGACGGCCAGATCTGAAAACCCATCTAAACCGAGCTGGTTCACCGTGAACCCGTGAACCGCGGTTCAGGGCCGGTCCACGGTCCGGTCCACGGTGACGTCAGCCGACGTCAGCAACCAGCCGCCGCCGCGCCTGTTTTGCAAAAGAGCCCCTGCAGTTTTCAAAAATCAACCCGCGGTCCACCTCTATTCAAAAGTATTTACAGTTTAGTCCTTTTTCTTTCGGTTTAGCCCCTGCTCTTTTGAAAAATAGTGCCCGCCATCCTAGAAGTCGTTTTTACTCGTTAGCCCTCGAGTTTTTATACAAAATTATGTTTTAGGTCCCTGGTTTCTTTCAAAAACACCCCTGGAAGCCTAAAATCTTTACCAGCAGGCCCCTAGAGCCCGTTTTAAGCGTAGTTTCTTGGTTTTAACTCCGTTTTGAGTGATTTTCGCGCTCATGTGTTCGTAGTGAAGCGTAGATTAACTCTAAAGCTTTCTTTTTATCTTTTGTTTATGTTTGGTGTACTGTTCTAATTAAATATCTTGTTTGCATGTATGTGTGGATGTTTGTGTGGTGATCGATGTGAGTAGTTGCCGAGCCGTTCGAGTTCGCCGACGAACCCATTCCCGAAGAGCAGTTGCAGCAGCAGTTCACTAAGGAAGGCAAGTATAACACGGACCATCCTTGTTACCTATGCACTATTTAATCACCCAAACTCATGTGCATGTGTCTAATATGGTTAAACCCTAAGGATGTTCCTAGTCTTTACCTTATTCCTTGTTACCCAGGGTTTTATGCATTATGGTTAGTCTTTGCTACGCGCCGCAACCAACATTTATTTTTATGTTAATATTGGACTAATGGTTCACTTCAATGATGGTTAAAAGATGCTTTTTAGCCACATGGTTCGGGGAACTAGAGCATGTGCTGTGTGCTTTGTTCTAGTGTCTCTATAAGGTTTGGTTTAGGGAATTAGAGCATGTGCTTTGTGCTTTGTTCTAATGTCTCTCCATAAGGTCTGGTTCTTAAAGCGACAACCCAGGAACATGTTCGCCGCCGTTGGAACTATAATGGCTCTGGTCTTGGATAACTAGCTTGTACGTCTCTAGCTTGCCAGTGGTTACCGAAAGGCGTATGTGGGGAGCATTCGTGAGAGTATAGTTTGATCCATCGAGGACGGTTTTATCCGTTGGCTATGCCCCGTTAGGCAAAGTCCCGTGATGTAAGCGCCCGATGTACGGTAGCTTCACACGTTGCGATGAATGCGCTCTCGCTCTGGACGCCATTGACCCCCTCACGTTGCGCCCTGAGCGTACGTCAATCTCGATGCCTCGGGTTATGCTGCCTATGTTGAACCAAAACGGCTACTGTGCTTGTTAGGGTGTTTTGTTAAAGTCCTCTTAACATAAGTTCTTTTGGATTTATGTGACCGGCGGGTAAAGGGCGAAACCTCTGCAGAGTGTTGATCTATCATGATAGCCGTGCTCACGGACACGAGCGGCCTGGATCCTTTTTGATTAGAAGATGATATTAGTGGTTGATGTTGGTTTGTTCTATAATCACTTACACCTTATTAATGGGTTATTACATGGGATTCTACTCATTGGTAGTAATTTGGATGATGATAAAATGAAACAACTAAAAGTGCTACTGCAGTTTAACCGTGTCTAGCCTTTTGTCCTTGCATAACCCGTGTTATACTTGTTAAGTAAGATGGTTTACTTACACTTGCAACTATTCAACAAAATCCCGGATGGGTAACAGATGGAGCATTGAACGATCAGTCCCTTGCTGAGTTTTCGGAGGATCTGCCATACTTCTAGCTGTGTTCAACCAGTCGGTGTCCCTGTGGATTTGAGGCTCTACCTAGTTGAGACGTTTAATAATATTAAGACTTCCGCTGTGTTATTTGTTTAAGACTATGTCTTGTGTTAAACTCTGATATAAACTATTTTATTCGAGCATTGTGTTCTCTGTGATTCAATATTTGTAATCTATATGTGTTCTGTGGACATCCTGGGCACACATATGGAGGCATTCGGATTTCTTGGAAATCTGGGTATTACATTTGGTGATAGCCATAGCGAAGATCAATCTTAGAAAACACTCTGGCGCCAGCTAGTTGATACTTGTTTTTGATGGTTACCGCATTAAGAGGCCGATAGTCAATAAACAACCTCAAAGAGTGGTCCTTCTTCTTCACAAAAATAGCCGGACAACCCCATGGTGACACACTAGGATGGATAAAACCCTTGTCAAAGAATTCTTCGAGTTGAATTTTTAATTCAGCCAACTCATTGGGTGGCATTCTATTGGGTCTCTTTGAGTAGGTGCTATGCCAGGTTGAAGTTCAATCACAAACTCAATGTCCCTATCCGGCGGCATCCCAGGTAAGTCCTCCGGAAAAACATCGGCATACTCACATACCACCAGAATGTCTTTTAGTTGTGTTTCTGCCATGGTATAGGCACAATCATTGGTGCATTTTCGGTGTGGCAAATAAAGTGCACTAGGCCCATGTGATGGCAAGTTTATTTCCACAACCCTTTCGGCAACATCTAGCACAAACTTATGTTGAGTCATCCAATTTGCCTCTAAAACAATATCAATTGCTTCCAATCCTAGCAGAATCAGATCGGTAGGAAAAACTTTACTACCCAGCTTGATTGGTACTTTTCGAGTGACTTGGTTGGATGCTATTTTACCTCCCGCTGTTGATATCACATATGCCGATTTTGTGTGATATGATTTTAATCCATCTTTTGTATTAAATCTCATGCTTATAAAACTATGTGTTGCCCCCGAATCAAACAATATGACAGCAGGTTGGTTGTGGATAGGAAAGATACCAGTCGTGTCCGGTGCTCCCTCAGGTAGATCAGCCATGGTGGTGTAGTTGAGCCTTCCCTGCCTCAGTTGGACTCGCTGTTGCTTGCCCTTGTTTTGCTGGTTCCCAGAACGCTGATTTTGTGGCTTGTTCTGTGGGTAGTCCTTGATGAAATGGTTGCTACTGCCACACTTGAAGCATGAGTAGCCACCTCCAGGACGAAGCGGCTGCAGCACATTTTGCCTTGGCGCCTGTTGTTGCTGCAGCGGTGGAGGGAAACGAGGTGCACCCTGCTGTGGTGGCCTGGCAACCCAACGCCCACCCTGAGGTGTCCTCTGCTGTCCCTGCGGTGCAGCCGGTGGAACCAAGCGGAACCTCTAAGTTTGCCCACTTGAAGGGGCAGCAGGAGCCTTTCTTTTCTTCTCGGCCTTATGAGCCATGTTGGCGTCTTCCTGTGCAATTGCGATGTTCACAAGCTCACCATAAGTGGCAACTAATGTAGTGGTCAACTATGCCTTGAGCTTGGAATGAAGGCCACGACGGAACCTTTCCATCTTCTTGTCATTCGAATCAGCATGATGGCCCACATAAGGACACAAACTATTGAAGGCCTAAGAGTACCAGAGCATAGTACGAGTTCCCTGAGTCAGAGCCAGGAACTCGTTTAGCTTCCTCTCAACAAGACCAGCAGGAATATGGTGTGCCTTGAAAGTAGCCTTGAACTCTTCCCATTCAATAACATGGTTCTCCTGCTGAAGAGCCAGATAGTTCTCCCACCACAGGAGAACTGTGCCACGGAGCTACTGTGCTACAAAAACCACCTTGCGGCTGGAAGTACAAGGTGTAGCCAGGATGGAGAATTTGGATTCGATGGCCTGAATCCATGCATCAGCATCCAAGGGCTCCTCGGCTCTTGAAAACAGCAGAGGGTGAATAGCCAAGAAATCCTCGTACCGAGCTACTTGAGGTGGAGGAGCCGATGACCACCATACTGTTGCTGCATTTGCTGCTGCATCATCTGCTGTTGCTGCTACAAATTACGGAAGATCTCCATTTGGGTGGCGTACAGCTGCTGCCAAGAAGCTGGTTGCGGTGGTGGCAGTGGTGGTGGCTGCTGACCCTCTTGCCATTGCTGATTGGCATTGGAAGCACTAGTGTTGACGACAAAAAATGGCTTAAAGTCGATCAGGCTGGGACAGCTGGTCTAGACCGCCTGTACAAGCAGTTAGACCGGCTGGGCCCTGTAGCCGATCTGGCAATGTGCCAGGCGGTCTAACCGCCTGTCACAGGTGGTCTGACCGCCTGTCCCTGAGTCCGAGTAGAATTAGGTTTTTGCACGTTTTTAGATCTGTACAAGGACTTCCTTGCGGGGCAAGATCTCCCCACCCTATAAATATAAAGGGCCGTGGCCGATTGAGGACCTCTACCCAATCGTATAAATCATTGTTCTACTTTTTATCTCCAAACCCTAACTTTTCCAACCCCTTTGCTGTCCTTCTTCGTCTCTACGGCGTTTTAGGACGTTCTAAGTGGCCTTGCCGACCTTGGAACAACCCTAGGTTCGTAGCCTCCGGCGGGTTCCCTCCTGAGGTTGTGATCGTAGGCTTTCACGGCACCTCTGTTACAGGCGGTCTGACCGGCCCCTACAGGCGGTCTGACCGGCTGCATCCAGGAGCTCCGGCGAGGAGAGTTCGACGACCGCGTGATCTAGTGCATTCGTGTGTTGACCAGAAGTGCGTCAACAACTAGCATCTTGCCCGCTGTGAGTGATAGCCATCTGCAGTAGAGAACTTTCAATAACCACGATTCATAAGCTTGTATGAACAATGACAAGATAGAACGTGGTATTGTAGTTAAGTTGACTGCATAAAGACAACATATCAGCAAGCAGTTTCGGAAGAAAAATTATATCTCCCAGCAGGAGACGAGTTAGATGCTCCAATTAGGTCAAAAACTAGGAAAATCCGTGTTCTACAACTTTCGTATTCAACACAGAGCCAAAATCAAGATGGATCTGGGTCGAAAAATTCAAGTTTTAGTTCTCTGTTTTTGCTGTTTTTCAGGAGGCCGAGCTGTAGTATTTTATTCGCCATTTTTGTTTCGCTTAACCATTGTGGTTGAAATTTGGTGAGCATTTAGTTTAACAAATTTCAAACGACTTTGTTACTCATTCCACAATCCATAAATGAAGGGAAAACACCTTAATAAATTAAACAAGGCAGCCGCAGCAAGTTTTCAGCGCATCATTACATCCATCCAAGTTTTTGGGTCACCAAACCCATGCTAAAAAGGTTACAAGGCATGAACTCCTAAAGAATACTCGACTTCAACTAGCCTATTACGTCATGGAACCAAAATTTAGGCTACATTGTGGAGTACACTAGCTACTAACATCCCTAGAAGTCATCTAGGTTGTTCACCGTAGCATGGCTGCCCATGGGAGATGGTGGAGCCTCAAGACGGGGCATGTCCTCCTCCGTGTCCACATCGGAATCAGGTGCTTCTTCTCCCCCATTTTCTCTACCCTCATTTAGAAGATGCTGAGCGTCATGGGCAACTAGCATAGCATTGGCATGGTCCAAGTCAAACTGTATGTTTTCGAGCTCATCTCTCACTTGAGCTAGCTCATTGTTGGCATTGTTATGCTCCAAGTGGAGGTCAGCTAACTGCCTCTCCAAGTTTGCAATTATAGCATCCCTGGTAGTCACCTCTATGGACAAAGAGGTTCTCTCTATCCCAAGTATACGAGCACGAGCATAAGTTTCAGCTACAAACTTGAGCATAGCAATGTGGCGAACCACTCCGAAATTATTCCATGTTAAGTATCCACGGACCACTAATCAAGTAGTCAGGCACTTAATCCGGAATAAGCTGGAGCATCGTCGGATTATACCCGATTAACCACGTACTTTCACGATCGAAACAACACGCACGCCCACACGAAGGTGAGTTCCAGAAATTACAACATTCCACAAATTCAACTTACATAAATAGTCTCAACAAGTTATTACAAACCAAGTTCGAATTTCAATAAAAGTACGAGAGTTCATTGCAGCGAAAATTTAACTAACGAAGATACATAGCAACACCATAATGAAGCCAGCTATGGTGCTACTCCTCCCGATCCTCGGCAGAGGACGGAACCCACTCGACATGCCAGCCAGGTGGAACCTGGGCAGGCCAAGAGACGGATTCACTGCCTCCTCCAAAGCAGTACCTAAAATAAATGCCACAAGCAAGGCTGAGTATACTAATACTCAGCAAGGCTTACCCGTCGGGTGAAAACTACTTCACCGACTTCTAGACATGAGAGGCTTTTGGCTGGTGGGTTTGTTTTGCCAGAAAGCAACTAAGAGTGGATCCTTATTTTTATGATTTTAGCATCAAATTCTAGTAGAGTTAACCATTCTAGATTAGCATCCTCTCTAAGCAAACAAGTGGTGCAATACAAATTAGTACATACAACAAGTTCATCATCCTCATAGTTCCACTTGTTACTCAAGGGAAACAAAATATTTCCAAGGGAAACAAAAATTTACCGCTTCACTCGCGGCATCACGCATATATCCACCAGTGTACGACAAGGGAAACAAAATATTTCCAAGGAGAGATGGCTATCGGTCCTAGCTGTTTCAATCAGGTACCGGGCTTACCGATTCCCATAGGTTCGCATGTGCGTGGTACGTTCAAAAACTTGACACACAGAACCACACGTTCCGACCTTAATCCAATTATCATACACGGACAGGAGATCTACACATACCATCCCGCCCGTCCATCCTTATGATTCCAACATAAGTAAAGACAAGCAACTCCTATATCTCGCGAGTGACACGAAATCACTCGACTTGTAACGGTCCTAAAGCATTGCTCTATCGACCCTATCATAGTAGTATTTCAAGTCATGGTACTAGAATCATGCAACTAGGGTATTCAAAGAACTCCTTGCACGTAAATGCACAAACATAATTAATTCATAGTTACACAAATTAAAATTGGGTTATGCTCCGGGGCTTGCCTTCTTGGGCTACGCTGGGGTCAGTCTCCGGGTGATAGGCCCGGATCCACCTCATCAAAAGTGCAGCTGCAGCAACGGGGTTCTCTGCCACCCTCAAAGGTGAGCTGAGATAGCGCCTCATCCAATGAGCGTCGTCAGGCTGGGCCGGTGGGAACAGTCCAAGTAGTTGGTGCTCCACCAGGTCCTGGTTCTGGGCACAGAAAGAGCTGATCCCATTGAGAGCAGCCAACTCACAAGTGGTCTCCATGTGGTGTCCATAAACTTCCACACTCCATGTGGGCAAGCTTGGACACGGTGGGTGGCGGTACACCACCAAACGCACACGGGATCGTGTCACACCACGGTCACGGAGAACAGTTCTCTCATACTACGGCGGGGTGGGGTAGTCAAGTGCCTGCAACACGGCCCAAAGGATGCTAAGGAAACCCTCCCATCCAAGGCAGTCAGAGAAGGATACGTCATTGGGGTAGCTAGCAAGGTCAGCATGGCTGTCCATCTGAAAAAAAGGTCAAGTGTGAGAACCGGTTAGCGCCAAGAAATAAAAACAGATTCTGGACAGTGTAGTAAAAATTGTAAAGCTCAAAATCTACAAACCCAAAAATTCCCAAACTGGGCCAGGTTGTTGTTTAGGTAATTTAAAACAAGATTCCTGTTGAAGGTTTGAATAGAAACAGTCGTTAAGAAGGTGAAAAAATTCAATTTCTATTTCACTGTTCCCAGGAAATTCCAGCAGACAGGGGGTTACCATTTTAATCATAACTCCTAATTTACTGAACCAAAATTGTTGAAATTTCTACAGCACGAACTAGACAACATTTATGGAGACTTTCATATTGGGCACTTTTTCGTTTGATGGGGTTTTCAGGTTCGAAACGGCAGTGCAAGCAGGTCTGTTTTCAATAGAGTTTCAGCACAGTTTTCAGATTATCATTCAATTTTGTAACGGGTAGTTCACGGGTCATTCAGTCATAATTTAATTGAGTTTCAGTGAATTGCATGCATGATCGGCCTAATCGTTCTCACCATCACACGTGCCAATATCTTTGGCTTACGAAGTCAGTGCCGGTGGCTTAGGCAATATTCGTCTCTCCTTATAATAGCTAGCCGAACTTTTCTAACCGTTCATCTTACGTAATCGTGGTTAGCGTACCTGCAGAAAATTCCATTCCAGAACAGTATATTGAACCTCCCGTGCCAGCACTCACGGAAGCGTCCCCATTCATTACCACCCACTATAGTGGTGGCACCCGAACGTTCGACATTGAACGGGCAATGCTTCATATGTCACCGAGGCAACATATTGACAATTTCATACGCTCATGAAATAGCGTATTGACTTTGTGCCGCCATCATATTTGCATATGATGCCGTGGTACGCTACAGCAATCGCCGTACCTTGCGCCCACCATTGCGAAAAGTAAATGACAGAATGAAATGTGCTGGGAGTCAATATAACATATAAGTAGCCACCTATCATATCTTGATCCCTTAACCCACATAGGCTTTACGTTCTATTCATAATCCTTAGCGGTCCTATGAATAGCATTCCATCGCAAGTGCGCGGCGGGAGCAAGAGTTGGCAAGTTTTATTCAAAAATATTTATTTAGGGTCTGTTGCTCTCTCTGGTGCGCATGTTTCGGCTCTGATGTCAGCTGTGGCGGACCACTCCGAAATTATTCCAAGTTAAGCACCCCCGGGCCACAATCAAGTAGCCAGGCACTAAATCCGGAATAAGCTGGAGCGCCGTCGGATTATACCCAATTAACCACGTACTTTCACGATCGAAACAACACGCGCGCCCACACGAAGGTGAGTTCCAGAAATTACAACATTCCACAAATTCAACTTACATAAATAGTCTCAACAAGTTATTACAAACCAAGTTCGAATTTCAAATAAAAGTACGAGTGTTCATTGCAGCGGAAATTTAACTAACGACGGTACATAGCAACACCATAAAGAAGCCGGCTATGGTGCTACTCCTCCTGATCCTCAGCAGAGGACGGAACCCACTCGACATGCCAGCCAGGTGGAACCTGGGCAGGCCAGGGGACGGAATTCACCGCCTCCTCCAAAGCAGTATCTGAAATGAAATGCCACAAGCAAGGCTGAGTATACTAATACTCAGCAAGGCTTACTCGTCGGGTGAAAGCTACGTCACCGACTTCTAGACATGAGTGGATTTTGGCTGGTGGGTTGTTTGCCAGAAAGGAACTAAGAGTGGATCCTTACTTTCATATTTTTAGCATCAAATTCTAATAGTGTTTACCATTCTAGATTAGCATCCTTTCTAAGCATACAAGTGGTGCAATGCAATTTATTACATACAACAAGTTCATCATCCTCAAAGTTCCACTTGTTACTCAATGCAGCATAGCGGTCAAGCAGTCTCATTAACCGCGAGAAGCGGACAGTTCGAACCGAATTTTGCTACCTGGCCAGGGGAAACCCAACACACACGGATAATGCTTGCTATAAAAGGTACAAGCACTTTCCAACCTTTTCCATCAATCCACAATTCGGCGCCGGGTCCATTCCCTTAGGATAAAGGTTTACCGCTTCACTCACGGCATCACGCATATATTCACTTGTGTACGGCAAGGGAAACAAAATATTTCCAAGGAGAGATGGCTATCGGTCCTAGCTGTTTCAATCTGGTACCGGGCTTACCTATTCCCATAGGTCGGCATGTGCGTGGTACGTTCAAAAACTTGACACACAGAACCACACGTTTCGACCTTAAACCAATTATCATACACGGACGGGAGATCTACACATACCATCCCGCCCGTTCATCCTTATGATTCCAACATAAGTAAAGACAAGCAACTCCTCTATCTCGCGAGTGACAGGAAATCACTCGACTTGTAACGGTCCTAAAGCATTGCTCTATCGACCCTATCATACTAGCATTTCAAGACATAGGTACTAGAATTATGCAACTAGGGCATTCGAACAAATCCTTGAACGTAAATGCACAAACATAATTAATTCATAGTTGCACAATCTGAAAGTTAGGTTATGCTCCGGGGCTTGCCTTCTTGGGCTACGTTGGGCTCAGTCTCTGGTTCGATCATGATCACGTCAGCACCACCTTCGGGAGCCTCCTCTTCGTTGGCAGGGATGAGGTTGTAGGTGCCGTCAGCGAGAGTGCCTTCTACATGAGATGCATAAATTTTTAAGAGTTGCTGCTGGTTTTTAGTCTGAAGGTTCAGGCTCTTGAAGGCCATATTCACCTAGACATAAAAGATTTATTCTTTTCTCTAAAAGTAAGATAGCAGGTGAGGTGCGGATTTTATGTTTTTATGATGGTGATTGTGTACACATATAAAGGCAATACAAACTTTTATTTCTAAGCAAGTGTTTCAGTTCTTAAATTTTAAGACTTCACATGCTTTGTTTATTTCTTTTTATCGAATTTAAGATACTCTAGTTCCTTCTCATTTTTGTTTCTCTGTTTCTGTTTATCCTTTTTATCCACAAACTTTATGGAGCTACTGGAGTATAAGAGTTAGGCTCACTCCAAAATTTAACTAAAACCGAGCTACACAGAATTTATTAAAAATAGCTCAAGTTGCTGCTCAAAGGAACAAGATTAATTCATATGAAATTAAAACTACTTCCAAATCAGAAGATTTCTGTACTAGAGCTAATCATGAGCAAAAGGAAGGCTCTGGCCAAGTGATGACTAAAAATAACACTTGGACAGCCCTCAATAAATTCCTATCCGAAAACCAATATCCATCTATTTCATGCTCCAAACCGAGTCTAAAATTCAGTTTAGCATTTTTCCATCATGAGCCAACATATTTCTAGACCTTTGGTGAAAAGGGGTGATTTTTGGCTGCATGGATTATTTTAAGTAAATGCGAAACCGAAATAGAGCAGGAATCATGCAATAATTCATAACTGGAGTTCCATGCAATATTTTAGGGATCCTTTGGACACAAGCCTCCTACACTCTATAAAAGCCACATATCCCAAGCTCAGCTACAGAGGAGCTCAGGATTTGAAATGGTGCACAAAACTCTAAAATCACAGTTTGAATTTTAATTCGAAAACTATATGCAAAAAGGAGATTGGAGTTTACAATCGCATGAGTCCAGGGAGTATTTTTGTGCATTTTTCCGATTTTTCTACGATTTTTAGTGGATTTTACAAGATCTCAGCAAAATAGATCTAGGTTTAAGAATCTTTTTGCGCCGGTGACCCTACAACTTTTAAAACCTTTGAAACAAGTCCCTGAAATTACGCAGAGGACCCTTGAACTAAAAAGGGAAACGCGAAGAGGCCCCTGGGCTCGCCGGCATTCGCGCTCCGGCGAGGGAACGGCGAACCGGTGCGGGGGAAGTGGGGGAAAACGATGAGGGGCTCACCGCGCGTCGGTTGGGATAGGTCTCGTGGCCGGAAGTGAAGCGGCGTGGCTCGTCGACGGTGAGCGGCGGTGCGGCTTGCTCCGGTGAGGTCGATAGCCGGCGGCGGTGGTCGAAACGAGGCGCGGAGAGGCGTGAGAGCTTCACCGGTCGATGGCGGAGCTCGTCGTGGGGTTTGGCGAAGACGATGATGGCCGGGGTATGGGGCTCGACGTAGAGGTGGTGCTCACGGCGGAAATGGACGAGCGGCGGGGGAAACTCGGATTTCCCGGCGTATACGGCTCGATTCAAGTTGGGGATTGTTCGAGTGGCTAGCTAGGTGGGTGAATGAGCTTCACGTGCGGGGGATTTGGAAATCGTGGAGCGGTTCGTGGGGATTTTGGGTTCGCGGCGAGGAAGCTTGAGCTCGGCTGGAGGTTGAAGACGAAGTGCGAAAGCGCGAGAAGGGCGAGAGAGGCTGAGAGCTGGTTGAGTGAAGGTGTGAAGCTGCTCTGTGGAGTGTCTGGGCGGGTTAGGGGGCATCGAGTGGCCTCAGGAGCGTGCGCGGGGTGGAATGGACGGCCGGCAGCGCCATTGATGGCCTGCGACGCTTGGACAGAGCGCGCGACGGGGTTGGGCGAGGGGGATTGCGTCGTGGAGGAGTGGAGATCCTTCGCAGAGGTCCCTGGTGCGTAGCGGAAGGGAATCCCGCCCGCGGGGCAGCGCTGCTCGCTGAGCTCGCCCGCTGCCAGTGGCCCCGCCAGGCTCGCCATGATGGCGCGCCGCTCGCCGCGGCGAGTGTCGTACAGTGCGCGAGCCGACCCGACGTGGACGTTGACGTGTGCGTGGGGCGGAGAGACGCGGCTGCCGCAGCTTTGGCCGAGCTGTCCCGGTCGCCGCCGCTCGCCGGCCACGTGGCGGCCACTGCCGGCCTCGGACAGAGGTGGCCGAGCGGCCAGGCAGGGCGCCCGCGGAGCTCCTCCGTTCAAACGTGCATTTCTCCAAAAATTTGAACCACACTTCAAAAAGTGCAAATACAAAAGTTGCAGTTTGACAAGTGGGACACACCTTTCCTTTTGGGATGAACCTGAAATTTCGAATATTTCAAGCCCAAACAACCCATAAATGAAAAGGCGTTCTGCAGGGTTTTTAGAGTTTTTGAGGGGCTTAACTGCAAAATTTTGAAACGTTCCCAACAGTGACTAGGCTTTATTTGCGAAGACAAACAACTTTTATTTTTGGAGATTTTCATGTTCAGTTCAAAATTTTTGAGATCTCAGTTAGGTGTCAATTTGTCCTATTTGAAATTTCAACTTCAAATTTTTGATCCACTTAAGTGTGCTTCAACCAAGCTGCCCTTTTAACCTTGGTTTTAGTATATTTTTCAAGTCTTAAACATCTGGGATGTTACATGAAACGGTTGTTATGAGGGTGTAAAAATTCGATTTCCATCTTGCTGTTCCCAGAAATTCGAGCAGACAGGGGGTTACCATTTTAAGCATAATTCTTAATTGACTGAACAAAAACTGTTGAAATTTCTACAGCATAATCTAGGCAATAATTGGGACAACTTTCATATTGTACACTTTTTCGTTTGACTGAGTTTTCAGGCTCGAAAGGACAATGCAAACAGAACTGTTTTTGACACAATTTCAGCACACTTCACTAGATATGTTTCAGATTTTTAGCGGATCATTTAGTGAGCATGCAACATTATTTATAGGAGTTTTAGCGAATTATAGATGCATGAGCGGCCTACTCGTTCCCACCAAACACTCATGACAATAAACGTTGGCCTACGAAGTCAGTGCCGGCGGCTAGGCAATATTCGTCTCTCCCTATATTAACTAGCCGAACTTTTATAACCGTTCAACTTACGGAATCGTGGTTAGTGTACCTGCAGAAAAATTCCATTCCAGAGCAAGTTACAATGAACCTCCCGTGCCAGCACTCATGGAAGCATTCCCATTCATTACCACCCACTGTAGTGGTGGCACCCGAACGTTCAACATTGAACGGGCAATGCTTCATATGTCATCAAAACAACATATTGACAATTTTATACGCTCATGAAATAGCGTATTGACTTTGTGTCCCCATCATATTTGCATATGATGTCGTGGTACGCTACAGCAATCGCCGTACCTTGCGCCCACCATGCTACTCTAGTTTCATACGCCATCCAATAGTGTATTGACTATGTGCCGCCACTATATTTTCATATAGTGCCGTGGTACGTTACAGCAATCGCCGTACCTTGCTGTAACACCCAGATTTCCAAGAAAATCCAAATGCTTCTATATGCATGCCTAGGATGTCCACTGAACACATATAGATTACAAATATTGAATCACAGAGAACACAATGCTCGAACAAAATAGTTTCCATCAGAGTTTAACACGAGACATAGTCTTAAACATATAACACAGCGGAAGTCTTATTAAACGCAAACGTTTCATAACTAGTAGAGCCTCAAGTCCACTGGGACACCGACTGTTTGAACACAGCTAGAAGTACGGCACATCCTCCGGAAACTCGGCAAGCGACTGATCATTCAATGCTCAATCTGTTACCCATCCGGAATTTTGTTGAATAGTTGCAAGTGTAAGTAAACCATCTTACTTAACAAGTATAACACGGGTTATGCAAGAATAAAAGGCATGACATGGTTAAACTGGAATAGCACTTTTAGTAGTTTCATTTTATTATCACCCAAATTACTACAAATGAGTAGAACCCAAGTATAAACCCATTAATAATAATGTATAAATAATCATAGAATAACCAACATCAACCACTAACATCATCTTCTAATCAAAAAGGATCCAGGCCGCTCATAACCGTGAGCACGGCTATCATGATAGATCAACACTCCGCAGAGGTTTCGCCCTTTACCCGCTGGTCACATAAATCCAAAAGTACTTATGCTACGAGGACTTTCACAAAACACCCTAACAAGCACAGTAGCCGTTTTGGTTCAACATAGGCAGCATAACCCAAGGCATCGAGATTGACGTACGCTCAGGGCGCAACGTGAGGTGTTCAATGGCGTTCAGAGCGAGAGCGCAATCATCGCAACGTGTGAAGCTGCCGTACATCGGGCGCTTACATCACGGGACTTTGCCTAACGAGACATAGCCAACGGATAAATCCGTCCTCGATGGATCAAACTATACTCTCACCCATGCTCCCAGCATACGCCTTTTGGTAACCACTGGCGAGCTAGAGACGTACAAGCTAGTTATCCAAGACCAGAGTCATTATAGTTCCAACGGCGGCGAACAAGTTCCTGGGTTGCCGCTTTAAGAACCGGACCTTACGGAGAGACATTAGAACAAAGCACAAAGCACATGCTCTAATTCCTTAGACCAAACCTTATAGAGACACTAGAACAAAGCACGAAGCACAGGCTCTAGTTCCCCGAACCATGTTGCTAAAAAACATCTTTTAGTCATCATTGAAGCGAACCATTAATTCAATATTAACATTAAAATAAATGTTGGTTGCAGCGCATAGCAAATACTAACCATAATGCATATAACCCAGGTAAACAAGGAATAATGTAAAGACTAGGATCATCCTTAGTGTATCACAAAATTAGACACATGCGTATGAATATATGATTAAATGGTGTATAGGTAATCAAGGATTGTCCGTGTTATACTTGCCTTCCTTAGTGTACTGCTGCTGCACCTGCTCTTCGGGAACATGATCGTTGGCGAACTCGAACGGCTCGTCAACTACTCACATCGATCACCACACAAGCATCCACACATACATGCAGACAAGGTATTTAATTAGAACAGTACACCAAACATAAACAAATAATGAAAAGAAGGCTTTAGAGTTACTGTACACTTCACTACGAACACATGAGCATGAAAATCACTCAAATCGGAGTTAAAACGAAGAAACTACGCTTAAAACAGGCTCTAGGGGCTTACTGGTGTGGCTTTTAGGCTTCCAGGGGTGTTTTTGAAAGAAACCAGGGACCCAAAACATAATTTCATAAAAAAACTCGAGGGCTAACGAGTAAAACAACCATCTAGGTCGGCGGGTTCGATTTTATAAAAGGGCAGGGGCTAAAACAGAAGAAAAAGGACCTAAATCTAATTCTTTTTGAACTGCGCTGGACCACGGGTTTATTAGAGAAAACCGCAGGGGATACTTTGCAAAAGTGGCACGGCTGACTGAAAGTGGTCGGTTTGACTGGCATTCAATCGGATTTGGACCGTCGGATTGAGATTCAACGGCGCTGATTGATCGGGCTCACAGGGGTCACCGGAGACGGCGGCGCCGCCCTTGGCCGCGGTGGAAACTCGCCGGAGTTGGGCCAATCCGAGGCTAGGGAGCTCTGAATCTCGCCGTGATTGGCCTGGGAGAGAGAGGGGAAGATGGGGATTCGATTTTGGGGGTTGTGGTTGAGGATTGCACGGTGACGCGAACTGGCGACGAGCGGCGGCGGGCAGTGTTCGACGGCGAGGTCGCGCGTGTAGAAGAGAGGGAGAGATCGAGTAGGGCCTGGCCTTGAAGCTTCCGCACCTCACCGCGGAACTCCGGGACTAGCTCTTCGCGTCGGCGAAGCGGCAAAACAGTGGGGCGACGGCGGCGGCTCTGAGCTCTAGGGTTGGCGGCTAGGGTTTGGCAATGAGCTTCAAAGGGGGCTGCAGGGCGCTTGGCGGCGCTTACATAGGCCGGGCGAAGGGCGCCTTGGCGCGCGGGCCAAGAAAAGGGCGCGGCGGCGCGATTGGAGAGCTCGGCTCGGCTCGGTCGCAGGGCGTTGGAGGCAGCTGGAGGTAGGTGATGACCAGTGGGTCCGGGCTGTCAGCGAGCGGGAGTGAGGGGGAGAAGGCGGGCTGGCGGGCTGCGCTCGTGGGCTGGGCCGAACGGCTTGCTGGGCCGCGCGAGAGGGAGAAGGAGAGTTGGGCTGCGCGAAAAGGAGAAGAGGGGAGGAGGAATGGGCTGGGCTGCATGGTGGAGTTGGGCTGGCTAAGAAAATGAGGGAGAGAGAAGAAAGGTTTGTTTTTTTTTAAACACTCATTTGAATTCAAATTCAAATTCAAATTTGAATTCAACAATCAAAGAGAAATGCTCCAGCATAAATGCAACAATAATGTTTCTATTCCTTATACTTTTTTTATTTTCCTCAAAATTTTATTTTCCCTACAAATTTATGAGCACTTAAATATAAAAAGCAATTTATTTACTATTTTCAAAAGAGGCACTTTTAGGGTGTTACACTTGCGCCCACCATTGCGAAAAGAAAATGACAGTATGTAACACCCTAAAAATGCCCTATTTAAAATTTAGTAAATAAATGGCTTTTCATCTTCAAGTGCTCATAAATAATGTAAGGAAAATAAAATTTTTAATAGTTAAAAGCAAATATAGGAAATAGAAACATTATTGTTGCATTCATGCTGGTGTATTTATTTTTGATTGATGATTTCAAATTTGAATTTGAATTCAAATGAGTATTTGAATAAAAGGAAATTTTTTTTCTTTTTCCTCTCTCTCTTTTCAGCCCAGCCGGCCCAAGTTTTTTTCCCTTTCTTTTTCTTCCCGCCGGCCCAGCTCCTCTCGCGCAAGCGGCCCAGCAGCCCAGCCGCCAGCACCAGCCAGCCGCGCCTCCTCACTCCTCCAGTGGCTGACGCGCAGGGCCCACCCATCAGCTTCTCCTCCCGCCTCATGCCGCGCCCGACCGAGCTCAGGTCGAACCCGACCCCGAGCCGGAGTCCATGCTGGCGCCGCCTCCGCTCTGCTTGACCCACAGGCCAAGGAGCCCTATATGAGCGCCGCCTCCCCCTCTGTTTTCCCCTCCGAAACCCTAGCCGCTGCCCGCCTTGAGCTCGCGTCGCTGCCGTAACCCTAGCTCGAGCGCCGCCGCCGCCAATCTGCCGCCTCGTTGTTGACGAGACCGGTCCAGGAGCTCCGCATTGTAGAGAGGAACACGCTAAAGCCCAAACCCCTCCCTCTCTCGCTCTGTAGCGTGCGTGCGACCTCGCTGGAGTTCCCGAGCCGCCGCCGCTCGTCGCTAGCCTCCACTGCCACACGATC
Source organism: Digitaria exilis (assembly GCA_015342445.1). Lineage (NCBI taxonomy): Eukaryota > Viridiplantae > Streptophyta > Magnoliopsida > Poales > Poaceae > Digitaria > Digitaria exilis. Next base: position 134,056 of record JACEFO010000117.1, read on the forward strand.
CTCGAGCACAACCCCCAAAGCCGATTGCCCGTCGCCTTCTCTCTCTCCCAAGCCCTCCACAACGAGCTTTGGAGCTCTGCAGCGCTGTCGGCGTTCGATTCCGGTGAGCCCTCGCCGCGGTCGTGGGCGGCGCCGCCAACTCCGGTGAACCAAGCCGCTCGGAGAGCCCGTTGCCGTGCGATCAAGATCCAACGGCCCAGATCAGATGGAGCCTAGGTTAAACCGCCGCATACGGTTCCGCCGTGGCATTTTTGCATAAGAGCCCCTCTGTTTTACGAAAATCAACCCACAGTCCACCTCTATTCAAAAGTATTTACAAAATAGTCCTTTTTCTTTTGGTTTAGCCCCTGCGCTTTTGTAAAATAGAACCCACCGTCCTGAGTGGCAGTTTTACCCGTAGGCCCTCGAGTTTTTATATGAAATTATGTTTTAGGTCCCTAGTTTCTTTCAAAAACACCCCTGGAAGCCTAAAAGTCTCACCAGCAAGCCCCTAAAGCCCGTTTTAAGCGTAGTTTCTTCGTTTTTAGTGATTTTCGTGCTCACATGTTCTTAGTGAAGCGTACAGTAATTCTAAAGCCTTCTTTTTATCTTTTTTTATGTTTGGTGTACTGTTCTAATTAAATGCCTTGTTTGCATGTGTTTGTGGATGCTTGTGTGGTGATCGATGTGAGTAGTTGACGAGCCGTTTAAGTTCGCCGACGACCCCGTTCCCGAAGAGCAGGTGCAGCAGCAGTTCTCTGAGGAAGGCAAGTATAACACAGACAATCCTTGTTACTTATACACCATTTAATCATGCAATTCATGTGCATGTATCTAATATTGTTCTACACTAAGGATGTACTTAGTCTTCACCTTATTCCTTGTTTACCCGGGTTTTAATGCATTATGGTTTGTTTTTGCTACACGCTACAACCAATATTTATTTTATGTTAATATTTGTTGACATCGGATTTTGACAGGAAAATCCATATTGGAGAAGAGCCAATTATCATGTGGTGATGTGTTAAAGCTGATGGGAATACTGGTTGATTAATCGGCAAGGGCAGCAGCAACAATCGGCTAAAAGAGATAATGGACATATATGCAGGTGTGCAGAGCTATCATGCATGCAGAAGATGATTGCAAGGCAAGCTAAGATATATTAAAATAGAATAGACATATGTGGTTTATTTGCATATACGTGTATATGCATATTGCATTGGAAAGATATCAGTGGGCCACATGCAAGATAGTTAAATAAACAGCAACGTCGACTAAGCATCTGCTTGTGAAGAGCTGTGGTGAGCCTGTGAGGTCAGCAGATTATGTGTGCCGATTTGAAATAGTGGTGTGTCGATCTGTAATAGTTGATTGCCGATTGGAGGAGTGCTGCCGATTTGGTTAAATAAAGTATGTGTGCACATACAAGGTTAGAGTCAACAAGGGATGGTTAACACGTGCATGCACAGGAAGAAATGAGAAAACAAATAAGCTTCGAGTGATCGGAAGGAAGAAATCGGAAAAGAGGAAATCGGCTAGCAGCTGGTCACGTGTACTGGTTACGTGCATGCAATCGGAAGAGAGGAATCGGAAAGTAGTATGGGCTTGTTCGGCAGCAAAATCGGCAAACAGAGCAGAAATCGGCACTTGACCGATTGAGAAGCAAGACACAGTTGATAATATCTATTAGCTGGTGTTGTTAGTACTCTGGCCGGAATATTTTATTGATAATGGTATGGACTGATCTATACGTGCAAAGCATGAACACAAGCATGAAAACTCGTGCAGGTCACGATGAAGGTGAATCAAGTCTCTCACGGTTGATCAGTAACAAGGCAGAGATCGGCTCTTATAGTCGATCGCTAACGAAGCAGATCAGCTCTCGCAACTGTTAAACTATGGCCAAGACTGATTTTTTCTAAATCAGCTCTAACATGACATGCCCATCATGTGCGTGGCAGGTTGATTAAAATAAAGAAGATAAGACCACCACGTTGAGAAGTTCAAGTTGATCACGTACTGGTCCCTTTATCGACTTTAAGAAGTCCAAATTAATCACGTCCTGGTCTCTTTGCAGATAAATCTTAGCATTCCTTTAATTGATTGAGGTAGTTAAGTTGTAATTGGTTTAGCTAAGAATTTCCTTTTGTAACTGTTTCTCGCACGACAGGTCCTAGGTCCAGCAACCCTATAAATATAAAGGGTCGCAGTCATTATTAAATCATCACACGATCAAATAAACAAACTCTACTTCTTCAGTACCTTTACTTTTATCAAGTCGGCGACTTCGCTATTTTCTTTTCACGAGTTCTTCGAGCACGTCAAGGGTGATCAGATCTCAGGGCTTGCCTCGTAAGTTCCGTCTTTTACCGAATAATCCTTAAGCTTTAGCAACCGGCGTACCGCTGTTGCTTCGTTTAAGTTATTCAATAGTTATCGAATAAGTATCTAGGCTTTAGTAACCGGCGTATCGTTGTTACTTCGTTTAGATTTTATTCAACCTTTATCCAACTTGGTACACGCTTTGGTCGACTTTTACCTGTGTTATCTAGTTGCATCTCTTATCACAGCCGACTAGATCTGTTCCAAGTGTTGCTCTGCTTAGCTTGTTAGATTACGCATTAGTGATCTCACATAGCTTTGCTCTGAATCGGTTGTCCAAGCCGAATAATTATTTCCCAGATCGGACAGCTTCTGTCGATTCTGCCTATAGAGCTAATCGGAATCCCAGCCGATACACTCTAGTATTTTACGGTTTCATCTCTTGTCAATTAATAGGTCAAATTGACTGGCACACCCCGGTATTCACGGTCACAACCGATTTCGTGTGCTAGCGCGTGAAGGTCTTTCCCGATTTTTGCGTCACCAATATTGAATTAATGGTTCACTTTGATGATGATTATAAGATGCTTTTTAGCAACATGGTTCGGGGAACTAGAGCATGTGCTTCGTGCTTTGTTCTAGTATCTCTATAAGGTTTGGTCTAGGGAAATTAGAGCATGTGCTTCGTGCTGTGTTCTAATGTCTCTCCGTAAGGTCCGGTTCTTAAAGCGGCAACCCAGGAACTTGTTCGCCGCCGTTGGAACTATAATGACTCTGGTCTTGGATAATTAGCTTGTACGTCTCTAGCTCACCAGTGGTTACCGGAAGGCGTATGTGGGGAGCATGGGTGAGAGTATAGTTTGATCCATCGAGGACGGATTTATCCGTTGGCTATGTCTCGTTAGGCAAAGTCCCGTGATGTAAGCGCCCGATGTATGGCAGCTTCACACGTTGCGATGAATGCGCTCTCACTCTCGACGCCATTGACCCCCTCACGTTACGCCTTGAGCGTACAGTAATCTCGATGCCTTGAGTTATGCTGCCTATGTTGAACCAAAACGGCTACTGTGCTTGTTAGGGTGTTTTGTGAAAGTCCTCGTAGAATAGTTCTTTTGAATTTATGTGACCAGCGGGTAAAGGGCAAAACCTCTGCAGAGTGTTAATCTATCATGATAGCCGTGCTCACGGTTACGAGCGGCCTAGATCCTTTTTGATTAGAAGATGATGTTGAAATTGATGTTGGAATATTCTATAATTATTTATACATTATTATTTGGGATTTATAATTGGGTTTCTACTCATATATAGTAACTTGGATAATAATAAAATGAAACAACTAAAAGTGCTAATGCGGTTTAATCATGTCCAGCCTTTTTGTTTTTGCATAACCCGTGTTATACTTGTTAAGTAAGATGGTTTACTTACACTTGCAACTATTCAACAAAATCCCGGATGGGTAACAGATGGGGCATTGAATGATCAGTCGCTTGCTGAGTTTCCGGAGGATCTTCCGTACTTCTAGCTGTGTTCAACCAGTCGGTGTCCCTGTGGCTTTTGAGGCTCTACCTAGTTAAGACGTTTAATAATATTAAGACTTCCGCTGTGTTATATGTTTAAGATTATATCTTGTGTTAAACTCTGATTTAAACTATTTTATTCGAGCATTGTGTTCTCTGTGATTCAATATTTGTAATCTATATGTGTTCTGTGGACATCCTGGGCACGCATATAGAAGCATTTGGATTTCTTGGAAATCTGGGTGTTACAAAATTGACACTGGTTCAGACATGACTGTGAGTGTGAATGTTGGGGTTTTGATCAGTGATTCTTTAATAAATGACAGATGGTCTGGACAAGAGGATCGTCGGGTGCTGGCAACCAGAACCAGAACCAGAACCAGCTGGCCACCATGGAGGACCTGGTCCGCATGCAAACGCAAATGATGCAGCAGTTGACTCAGGCCATAGCCTTGATGCAGCAGAATCTACAGAACCCACCTGTCTAGCCGTCTCCCCACCCCATCAGGGACAAGAGGGGAGAATTCTTGAAGGGGCGCCCGCCAAAGTTCTCCCGCGCCAAGGACCCGATGGAAGCTGAAGACTGGGTCAAGGCAGTGGAGAGACATCTCGACATTGCTCAGTGTGATGACAGGGAGAAGGTGGTCTATGCCTCAGGACAGTTTGAAGGAGCCGCTCTAGACTGGTGGGAGGCGTACCAATATGCGCAACCCAATCGCAATCAGATCACCTGGTAGCAGTTCAGTGATGACTTCCGTGCTCACCATGTGCCTGAGGGACTGATGATCCTGAAGAAGAAGGAGTTCCTAGCTCTGACGCAGGAAGGAATGAGTGTCACTGCCTATCGTGACAAGTTCCTTGAGCTGGCCCTCTGTAACACCCTAAAAATGCCCTTTTTACAAATTAGTAATTAATTGGCTTTTTATATTAAAGTGCTCATAATTAATATAGGGAAATAAAAATTTTGAATAAATAAAAGCAAATATAGGAAATAGAAACATTATTGTTGCATTCATGCTGGTGCATTTATTTTTGATTGTTGAATTCAAATTTGAATTTGAATTCAAGTGAGTGTTTGAATAAAAGAAAAACCTTTTCTTTTTCTCTCTCTTTTTCCTTCTCTTTTTCAGCCCAGCCGGCCCACTCCTCCTCTCTTTCTTTTATTTTTTTTTCGCGCGGCCCATCTTTTTCCTTCTCTCGCGCGGCCCAGCAGAGCCAGCCTAGCGCGCAGCCCGGCCCAGTCGTCCGTTTTTCCCCTCCCCTCTCTCTTCCGCTGCGCTGACAGCCTGGCCCCATCTGTAGGCGCCTTTCTTCCTCCGCCGCAGTCGCTGACCGCCTGGGCCCGCTTGTCATCTTCTCCTCCCTCCTCTCGCCGTGAGCGAGCAGAGCTCCTCACCGCCGCGCCGCCGCGAGTCCGCTTCGCGCACGCCGCCTTCCCCGGCTTGGAGCGCGCACCTAGGACTCCTCTCAAGCCCCCATAAATAGCGTCGCCAACCCCCTCGAGCCGTAGCCAGGAGCCCCTACACCGAAACCCTAGCCGCCGCCCTAGAGTTTGAGCCGCCATCGCTAACTCGCCGCCTCGCCACCGCTCTGCCACCAATCTCTCGCTCAGGAGTTTCGCCGTGTGGTAAGGAACTCGCCGAGACCTTTAACCCCCCCCCTCTTCTTTCGCTCTGCAGTGCCCGCGCAAGCTCGCCGGAGCAGCCGACTCACCACCGTGCGTCGCCGGCCTCCACTGTTGCTCAATCCCCGCTTCCAACCCCAAAAACCGTTTCCCCGTTGTCCCCTCTCTCTCCCAAGCTATCCGCGGCGAGCTATGGAGCCCCCTAAGCCCCAGCAGTGCCGTCTCCGGCGAGGTCCCCGCCGCGCGCCGCCGCGAGCCGCTGCGCTCCGGTAACCCTTGAGCGAGATCTAATCCCAGCCGTTAGATTCGAAACCGACGGCCAGATCTAAAAACCGATCTAAACCGAGCCGGTTCCCGTGAACCGCGGTTCAGGCCGGTCCACGGTTCGGTCAATGGTGACGTCAGCCGACGTCAGCATCCAGCCGTTGTCGTGGCGATTTTGCAAAAGAGCCCCTCTGTTTTTCAAAAATCAACCCGCGGTCCAGTGCAGTTCAAAAGTATTTACAACTAAGTCCTTTTTCTTTCGGTTTAACCCCTGTCCTTTTGAAAAATCATGCCCGCCGTCCTGAAAGTTGTTTTTACGCCGCAGCCCTTGTGTTTTGTTACAAAATTATGTTTTAGGTCCCTAGTTTCTTTCAAAAACACCCCTGGAAGCCAAAAATCTTTACCAGCAAGCCCCTAGAGCCCGTTTTAAGCGTAGTTTCTCCGTTTTAACTCCGATTTGAGTGATTTTCACGCTCATGTGTTCGTAGTGAAGCGTAGAGTAGTTCTAAAGCCTTATTTTCATCTTTTGTTTATGTTTGGTGTACTGTTCTAATTAAATAATCTTGTTTGCATGCTTGTGTGATGATCGATGTGAGTAGCTGCCGAGCCGTTCGAGTTCGCCGACGATCCCGTTCTCGAAGATCAAGTGCAGCAGCAGTCCACTGAGGAAGGCAAGTATAACACGGACCATCCTTGTTACCTATACACCGATTAATCACATAAAGCATATGCATGTGTCTAATACTGTTAGCCACTAAGGATGTTCCTAGTCTTTACCTTATTCCTTGTTTACCCAGGGTTTTATGCATTATGGTTAGACTATGCAACGCGCTGCAACCAACATTAATTTTTAATGTCAATATTGAACTAATGGTTCACTTCAATGATGGTTAAAAGATGCTTTTTAGCAACATGGTTCGGGGAACTAGAGCATGTGCTGTGTGCTTTGTTCTAGTGTCTCTATAAGGTTTGATCTAGGGAATTAGAGCATGTGCTTTGTGCTTTGTTCTAATGTCTCTCCGTAAGGTCCGGTTCTTAAAGCGACAACCCAGGAACCTGTTCGCCGCCGTTGGAACTATAATGGCTCTGGTCTTGGATGATTAGCTTGTACGTCTCTAGCTCGCCAGTGGTTACCGAAAGGCGTATGTGGGGTGCATGGGTGAGAGTATAGTTTGATCCATCGAGGACGGTTTTATCCGTTGGCTATGCCCCGTTAGGCAAAGTCCCGCGATGTAAGCGCCCGATGTACGGTAGCTTCACACGTTGCGATGATTGCGCTCTCGCTCTGGACGCCATTGACCCCCTCACGTTGCGCCCTGAGCGTACGTCAATCTCGATGCCTCGGGTTATGCTGCCTATGTTGAACCAAAACGGCTACTGTGCTTGTTAGGGTGTTTTGTGAAAGTCCTCATAACATAAGTTCTTTTGGATTTATGTGACCGGCGGGTAAAGGGCGAAACCTCTGCAGAGTGTTGATCTATCATGATAGCCGTGCTCACGGACACGAGCGGCCTGGATCCTTTTTGATTAGAAGATGATATTAGTGGTTGATATTGGTTTGTTCTATAATCACTTATACCTTATTAATGGGTTTATACTTGGGTTCTACTCATTGGTAGTAATTTGGATGATAATAAAATGAAACAACTAAAAGTGCTACTGCAGTTTAACCGTGTCCAGCCTTTTGTCCTTGCATAACCCGTGTTATACTTGTTAAGTAAGATGGTTTACTTACACTTGCAACTATTCAACAAAATCCCAGATGGGTAACAGATGGAGCAATGAATGATCAGTCGCTTGCTGAGTTTCCGGAGGATCTGCCGTACTTCTAAGCTGTGTTCAACCAGTCGGTGTCCCTGTGGATTTGAGGCTCTACCTAGTTATGAAGCGTTTATTAGTATTAAGTCTTCCGCTGTGTTATTTGTTTAAGACTATGTCTTGTGTTAAACTCTGATATAAACTATTTTATTCGAGCATTGTGTTCTCTGTGATTCAATATTTGTAATCTATATGTGTTTTGTGGACATCCTGGGCACACATATGGAAGCATTCGGATTTCTTGGAAATCTGGGTGTTACAAAGTTGGTATCAGAGCCGTGCTGACTGTAGGTTCACAGCCTAGATAGAACGGCCGATTAGAACTTGCTTAATCCTTGCCCTAAAAACTACTTTACATCCTAGAGTTGAGTTTCTGTTGAAAAATGGTGTTCTCTTCTACCTTTGTCCTTTGTGAAAAATTTTCTAGCCCTCCTCTAGTTTTCACTTCTATAGATGGCTCGACAGAGATAGACAGTCCGTAAGAGCACTGATGGCGACCTTCCACCCCGCATCAATGAGTACCCGTTGGAGGCACGCAACCTGGACGCCTACAAGAAGCTTCTTAGGTAGGAGGCCGAGGAAGGGGACCCCGAGGAGCTGCAGCACCAGTTGGAAGGACCTGCGCCATGTAGTCCAGAGTTAGGTGCACAGTCACCACCACGCAGAAGGACTAGATACAACACCCTAGCTTACCGCATCACCATCGACCCTAGATGCTAGTAGAGATCAAATAGAACGTTTTTGAGTCAAAACTAGTCTAAGAGTGTCGGGTCTTGTGTGAACCTTGTCTTTGCATGCTTGAATGAATTGTCATTATGCTTATGTGTGATTTGGATCTTTGTAATGTTTGTGATGAGCGTGGACGAAAGTCTGCAATCATCTAGTATTGGATTAAGGTATACGGTATTTAGTGGATAGATAGACGGGTTCCTAACCTCTCCTTTGCACATCATCTATCATCTTTCCTATCGCCTGAGTACCTTATCTTGTCAATGGATTGCTTCTGTTCTTGACACTGGTTCAGACATGACTGTGATTGTGAATGTTGGGATTTTGATTTGTGACAGATGGTTGGGACAAGAGGATCGACGGGTGGTGGCAATCAGAACCAGAATCAGAACCAAAACCAGCCACCTACCATGGAGGATCTGGTCCGCTTGCAGACACAGACGATGCAACAGTTGACTCAGGCCATAGCTTTGATGCAGCAGAACCTGCAGAATCCACCTGTTCAACCACCTCCCCAGCCCATCCGGGACAAGAGGGGAGAGTTCTTGAAGGGGCGCCCGCCAAAGTTCTCCCGCGCCAAGGACCCGATGGAAGCAGAAGACTGGATCAAGGCAGTGGAGAGACAGCTCGACATTGCCCAGTGTGATGACAGGGAGAAGGTGCTCTACGCCTCTGGACAGTTTGAAGGAGCCGCTCTCGACTGGTGGGTAGCATACCAATATGCGCAACCCGATCGCAACCAGATCACCTGGCAGCAGTTCAGTGATGCCTTCCGTGCTCACCATGTGCCTGAGGGACTGACGGTCCTGAAGAAGGAGTTCTTAGCCCTCACGCAGGAAGGAATGAGTGTCACTGCCTACCGTGACAAATTCCTCGAGCTGGTCCGCTACGCACCAGATGAGGTGTCGACAGATGAGAAGAGGCAAACTCGCTTCCGGAATGGACTCCAGGATGTTTTGCAGCTACAGTTGATGTGCATCACCTTCCTAACCTTCAGTGCATTGGTCGATGGTGCCCTGATGGTGGAGCACAAGCGCCGTGAGATCGAGGACAAGAAGAGAAAGTTCATGAACCAGCAATCTGGCAGCAACGTCCGCCCCCGCTACAACCCCCAGCAAGTGAATCAGCAGCGCACTCAGGGGCAATCAAGCCTTCAGAACCGTGGCCAGAACCAGCAACGTCCCCAGTATGCACCACCCCAGCAGCAACAGCAGCGCTACCAGAACGTGCAGCAGAACACCCAGGCTTCGCGCACCACCCAGGCTAACACCATACCTGTCGGCCCAAGGGCGTGCTACCATTGTGGAGAACAGGGACATTATGCTAACTCTTGTCCCCGGAGGATCCAGAACTCCACCGGTCAGAACAACAACCAGAAGGCAGGGCCACAACAAACTCAGAATGGAAATCAGCAGCAGGCACAGGGAAACCGTGGCCAGCAGAACTACGCCAGGGGCAAGCTCAACCATGTGGGAGCAGAAACTGCAGAAGTAGCCACAGATGTGGTAGTCGGTACGTTCTCGGTCAACTCACAACCTGCTACAGTTTTGTTTGATTCGGAAGCTTCGCATGCTTTTATATCTGCTGATTTCGTGAAAAAGAACTTGATGCTTTTGCAACCTATGGGGAACACCATGTTAGTTAACTCACCGGGGGGAGAACTTCGGGCCACATTACGCTGTCCTAATGTAGCAGTTAACATAAGGGGGGTAGACTTTTTAGCACACCCTATAGTCCTAAATTCTATCGGGATGGATCTGATTTTGGGAATGAGCTGGCTAGCAAAGTACGATGCCGTCATACAGTGTTCCAAGCGTGCAGTTCAGTTAGTGGCTCCATCAGGGGAGAAGATTGAGTATCAAGCAACCAAAACCGCAGAGACCGGTCAGGTCAATCATGCTGAAGGCACAGAGTTGAAGGACATTCGAGTGGTGAACGAGTATCCAGATGTGTTCCCAGATGAATTGCCAGGTATGCCTCCGGAACGTGAAGTTGAATTTGTTATTGAACTTATGCCTGGTACAGCACCTATAGCTAAAAGACCATATAGAATGGGGGTAAAAGAATTAAAGAAACTTAAAGAAGAATTGAGGGCCCTACTAGCTAAGGGGTATATACGTCCTAGTTCTTCGCCTTGGGGAGCTCCAGTGTTGTTTGTTGATAAGAAAGACGGGACACAGAGGATGTGCATAGATTACCGAGCCCTCAATGAGGTCACCATCAAGAATAAGTACCCACTGCCAAGGATCGATGATCTCTTTGACCAATTGAGGGGAGCTTGTGTGTTCTCGAAGATCGATCTCAGATCAGGGTATCATCAGATGAGAATCCGGGTGACAGACATCCCTAAGACAGCTTTCACTACCCGGTATGGTTTGTATGAGTTCACAGTTATGTCCTTTGGATTGACTAATGCACCGGCCTACTTCATGTATTTGATGAACAGCGGTTCATGGATTATCTTGACAAGTTCGTCGTGGTGTTCATCGATGATATTCTGGTTTTCTCTAAGAATGAGGAAGAGCATGAGGAACATTTGAGGTTAGTGATGCAGAGACTCCGAGAACATCAGTTGTACGCTAAGTTGAGTAAATGTGAATTCTGGCTGAAGGAGGTATCATTCCTGGGCCATGTGTTGTCAAATGGAGGTGTCGCAGTTGATCCGAAGAAGGTTAGGGATGTTCTCAATTGGATTCCACCGCAGAATGTCAGTGAGATCAGGAGTTTTCTTGGAATGGCAGGCTACTATCGGCGTTTTATTGAGGGATTCTCCAAGATTGCCAAGCCCTTGACATCATTGCTAGAGAAGAATGCCAAGTTCGTGTGGACGCCGCAGTGCCAAGCTAGCTTTGAGGAGTTGAAGAAAAGGCTAACCACTGCACCAGTATTGGTACTGCCAGATGTTACTAAAAGTTTCTCAGTGTATTGCGATGCGTCTCGTCAAGGATTGGGATGTGTACTCATGCAGGAAGGTAGAGTTGTGGCATATGCGTCCAGACAGTTGAGGAGACATGAGCTGAATTATCCGACACATGATCTGGAATTGGCAGCCGTGATACACGCGTTGAAGATCTGGAGGCATTATTTGATTGGACACAAGTGCGACATTTATACCGACCACAAGAGCCTTAAGTATGTGTTCACGCAATCCGAGTTGAATATGAGGCAACGTCGTTGGCTTGAGAAAATCAATGACTTTGAGCTGGAGATTCATTACCATCCAGGGAAGGCCAACTTGGTGGCCGATGCTTTGAGTAGAAAGAGTTATGCAAATGTGCTGACGAGACAGGATTTGCCTGAAGAGCTTAGTCGGGAATTTGAACGCTTGAACTTGGGTATGGTAGCCAACGTGACTGAGCTAGAAGTGGAGCCAACTCTTGAACAAGAAATCAGAAAAGGGCAATTGGAGGATGAGGAAATCAAGGAATTGATTAAGAAGGTTGGGACAGATAAAGCGCCAGGATTCCGATTGGATGATCAAGGAACAGTGTGGTATGGTAACAGAATAGTGGTGCCAGATCAGCAGCATATCAAGGATGTTATCTTACGGGAAGCGCATGAGTCAGCGTATTCCATTCATCCGGGAAGTACCAAGATGTACTTGGACCTCAAGGAAAGATTTTGGTGGTATGGTTTGAAGCGCGATGTCGCAGCTCACGTAGCTCTTTGTGACGTATGCCAGAGAGTCAAGGCCGAACATCAGAGACCGGCAGGTTTGCTTCAGCCTATGAAGATACCAGAGTGGAAATGGGAAGAAGTGGGTATGGATTTTATAACAGGATTGCCCCGCACACAGAAAGGTCATGACTCTATATGGGTGATAGTGGACCGATTGACGAAGGTGGCTCACTTCATTCCGGTGAAAACTACATATTCTGGTGCCAAACTAGCGGAGTTGTATATGGAGCGGATTGTATGTTTGCATGGTGTACCGAAGAAGATAGTGTCTGACCGAGGCAGTCAGTTTACGTCACACTTTTGGCGCAAGTTACATGAGTCCATGGATACTAAGCTTCACTTCAGTTCCGCTTACCATCCGCAGACAGACGGTCAGACCGAGAGGACAAATCAGATACTGGAGGACATGTTGCGAGCATGTGCATTGCAGTATGGGAGTAGTTGGGATAAGAGTTTGTGCTATGCAGAGTTCTCGTACAACAACAGCTACCAGCAGAGTCTCAGGATGTCACCATTTGAGGCGTTGTACGGAAGAAAGTGCAGGACACCGTTGTTTTGGAATCAGACCGGAGAAGGTAAAGTATTTGGACCTGAGGTCTTGAAGCAGGCAGAAGAACAAGTGCAGGTTATCAGGCAGAATTTAAGGACAGCTCAGTCGCGGCAGAAAAGTTATGCAGATGTAAGGCGACGAGACCTCAGCTTCGAGATTGGTGACTTTGTGTACCTCAAGGTGTCACCAATGAGAGGTGTGAAGAGATTCAATGTTAAAGGCAAGCTAGCACCTCGCTACATTGGACCATTCAAGATATTAGAACGGAGAGGTGAAGTGGCTTATCAGTTGGAGTTACCAGAGAAATTGGTAGGAGTGCATGATGTGTTCCATGTGTCCCAGCTGAAGAAGTGTTTACGAGTGCCAGAGGAACAGATTCCGTTGGAGGAGTTAAATGTGCAGGAGGACCTTACCTATGAGGAGTATCCGGTCAAGATCTTAGGGGAGTCCGAGAGAGTCACCAGGAACAAAGTGATACGTATGTGCAAGGTTCAGTGGAATCGTCATACAGAGGATGAGGCAACCTGGGAACGGGAGGATGATCTCAAGGCAGAATATCCACATCTCTTCCAATCCACGTCCGAATCTCGGGGACGAGATTCATCTTAAGGGGGGTAGGTTTGTAACACCCTAAAAATGCCCTTTTTACAAATTAGTAATTAATTGGCTTTTTATATTAAAGTGCTCATAATTAATATAGGGAAATAAAAATTTTGAATAAATAAAAGCAAATATAGGAAATAGAAACATTATTGTTGCATTCATGCTGGTGCATTTATTTTTGATTGTTGAATTCAAATTTGAATTTGAATTCAAGTGAGTGTTTGAATAAAAGAAAAACCTTTTCTTTTTCTCTCTCTTTTTCCTTCTCTTTTTCAGCCCAGCCGGCCCACTCCTCCTCTCTTTCTTTTCTTTTTTTTTCGCGCGGCCCATCTTTTTCCTTCTCTCGCGCGGCCCAGCAGAGCCAGCCCAGCGCGCAGCCCGGCCCAGTCGTCCGTTTTTCCCCTCCCCTCTCTCTTCCGCTGCGCTGACAGCCTGGCCCCATCTGTAGGCGCCTTTCTTCCTCCGCCGCAGTCGCTGACCGCCTGGGCCCGCTTGTCATCTTCTCCTCCCTCCTCTCGCCGTGAGCGAGCAGAGCTCCTCACCGCCGCGCCGCCGCGAGTCCGCTTCGCGCACGCCGCCTTCCCCGGCTTGGAGCGCGCACCTAGGACTCCTCTCAAGCCCCCATAAATAGCGTCGCCAACCCCCTCGAGCTGTAGCCAGGAGCCCCTACACCGAAACCCTAGCCGCCGCCCTAGAGTTTGAGCCGCCATCGCTAACTCGCCGCCTCGCCACCGCTCTGCCGCCAATCTCTCGCTCAGGAGTTTCGCCGTGTGGTAAGGAACTCGCCGAGACCTTTAACCCCCCCCCTCTTCTTTCGCTCTGCAGTGCCCACGCAAGCTCGCCGGAGCAGCCGACTCACCACCGTGCGTCGCCGGCCTCCACTGTTGCTCAATCCCCGCTTCCAACCCCAAAAACCGTTTCCCCGTTGTCCCCTCTCTCTCCCAAGCTATCCGCGGCGAGCTATGGAGCCCCCTAAGCCCCAGCAGTGTCGTCTCCGGCGAGGTCCCCGCCGCGCGCCGCCGCGAGCCGCTGCGCTCCGGTAACCCTTGAGCGAGATCTAATCCCAACCGTTAGATTTGAAACCGACGGCCAGATCTAAAAACCGATCTAAACCGAGCCGGTTCCCGTGAACCGCGGTTCAGGCCGGTCCACGGTTCGGTCAATGGTGACGTCAGCCGACGTCAGCATCCAGCCGTTGTCGTGGCGATTTTGCAAAAGAGCCCCTCTGTTTTTCAAAAATCAACCCGCGGTCCAGTGCAGTTCAAAAGTATTTACAACTAAGTCCGTTTTCTTTCCGTTTAACCCCTGTCCTTTTGAAAAATCATGCCCGCCGTCCTGAAAGTTGTTTTTACGCCGCAGCCCTTGTGTTTTGTTACAAAATTATGTTTTAGGTCCCTAGTTTCTTTCAAAAACACCCCTGGAAGCCAAAAATCTTTACCAGCAAGCCCCTAGAGCCCGTTTTAAGCGTAGTTTCTCCGTTTTAACTCCGATTTGAGTGATTTTCACGCTCATGTGTTCGTAGTGAAGCGTAGAGTAGTTCTAAAGCCTTATTTTCATCTTTTGTTTATGTTTGGTGTACTGTTCTAATTAAATAATCTTGTTTGCATGCTTGTGTGATGATCGATGTGAGTAGCTGCCGAGCCGTTCGAGTTCGCCGACGATCCCGTTCTCGAAGATCAAGTGCAGCAGCAGTCCACTGAGGAAGGCAAGTATAACACGGACCATCCTTGTTACCTATACACCGATTAATCACATAAAGCATATGCATGTGTCTAATACTGTTAGCCACTAAGGATGTTCCTAGTCTTTACCTTATTCCTTGTTTACCCAGGGTTTTATGCATTATGGTTAGACTATGCAACGCGCTGCAACCAACATTAATTTTTAATGTCAATATTGAACTAATGGTTCACTTCAATGATGGTTAAAAGATGCTTTTTAGCAACATGGTTCGGGGAACTAGAGCATGTGCTGTGTGCTTTGTTCTAGTGTCTCTATAAGGTTTGATCTAGGGAATTAGAGCACGTGCTTTGTGCTTTGTTCTAATGTCTCTCCGTAAGGTCCGGTTCTTAAAGCGACAACCCAGGAACTTGTTCGCCGCTGTTGGAACTATAATGGCTCTAGTCTTGGATGATTAGCTTGTACGTCTCTAGCTCGCCAGTGGTTACCGAAAGGCGTATGTGGGGTGCATGGGTGAGAGTATAGTTTGATCCATCGAGGACGGTTTTATCCGTTGGCTATGCCCCGTTAGGCAAAGTCCCGTGATGTAAGCGCCCGATGTACGGTAGCTTCACACGTTGCGATGATTGCGCTCTCGCTCTGGACGCCATTGACCCCCTCACGTTGCGCCCTGAGCGTACGTCAATCTCGATGCCTCGGGTTATGCTGCCTATGTTGAACCAAAACGGCTACTGTGCTTGTTAGGGTGTTTTGTGAAAGTCCTCGTAACATAAGTTCTTTTGGATTTATGTGACCGGCGGGTAAAGGGTGAAACCTCTGCAGAGTGTTGATCTATCATGATAGCCGTGCTCACGGACACGAGCGGCCTGGATCCTTTTTGATTAGAAGATGATATTAGTGGTTGATATTGGTTTGTTCTATAATCACTTATACCTTATTAATGGGTTTATACTTGGGTTCTACTCATTGGTAGTAATTTGGATGATAATAAAATGAAACAACTAAAAGTGCTACTGCAGTTTAACCGTGTCCAGCCTTTTGTCCTTGCATAACCCGTGTTGTACTTGTTAAGTAAGATGGTTTACTTACACTTGCAACTATTCAACAAAATCCCGGATGGGTAACAGATGGAGCAATGAATGATCAGTCGCTTGCTGAGTTTCCGGAGGATCTGCCGTACTTCTAAGCTGTGTTCAACCAGTCGGTGTCCCTGTGGATTTGAGGCTCTACCTAGTTATGAAGCGTTTATTAGTATTGAGTCTTCCGCTGTGTTATTTGTTTAAGACTATGTCTTGTGTTAAACTCTGATATAAACTATTTTATTCGAGCATTGTGTTCTCTGTGATTCAATATTTGTAATCTATATGTGTTTTGTGGACATCCTGGGCACACATATGGAAGCATTCGGATTTCTTGGAAATCTGGGTGTTACACCCTCTATGCACCAGATGAGGTGTCAACAGACCGGAAGAGGCAGACTCGCTTCCGAGGTGGACTCCAGGATGCCTTGCAGCTGCAGTTGATGTGCATCACCTTTGCAACCTTTGGTGAGTTGGTCGATGGTGCTCTGATGGTGGAGCACAAGCGCCATGAGATTGAGGACAAGAAGAGGATCATGAACCAACAGTCTGGCAGCAATGTCCGCTCCCGCTATAACCCCCAGCAGGTGAATCAGCAGCGCACTCAGGGACAGTCAAGCCTTCTGGACCGCAGCCAGAACCAGCGGCATCCCCAGTATCCACCACTACCACCACAGCAGCAGCAGCGCTACCAGAATGTGCAGCAGAACGCTCAGGCTTCGCGCACCACCCAGGCTAACACCATTCCTGTCGGCCCAAGGGCGTGCTACCACTGTGGTGAACAGGGACACTATGCTAACTTTTGTCCCTGGAGGGTCCAGAATTCCACTGGTCAGAATAACAACCAGAAGACAGGACCACAAACAGCTCAGAATGGGAATCAGCAGCAGGCACAGGGAAACCGTTGTCAGCAGAACTACACCAAGGGCAGGCTCAACCATGTGGGACCAGAAACTACAAAAGGAGCCACAGATGTGGCAGTCGGTACGTTTCCAGTCAACTCACAACCTGCTATAGTTTTATTTGATTTTGGAGCTTCGCATGCTTTCATATCTGCTGATTTCGTGAAAAAGAACTTGATGCTTATGCAACCTATGGGAAATACCATGTTGGTTAATCCACCGGGAGGAGAACTTCGGCCCACATTACGTTGTCCTAAATGTAGCAGTTAACATAAGGGGGGTAGAGTTTGTAGCACATCCTATAGTCCTGAACACTATCAGAATGGATCTGATCTTGGGAATGAGCTGGCTAGCGAAGTACGAAGCAGTCATACAGTGTTCCAAGCGTGCAGTTCAGTTAGTGGCTCCATCAGGAGAAGATTGAGTATCAGGCAATCAAATCCTCAGAGACCGGTCAAGTTTTTGGTGGAGTCTGAGAGGGTCACCGGGAACAAAGTCATACGTATGTGCAAGGTTCAGTGGAATCGTCATTCAGAAGGTGAGGCAACATGGGAAAGGGAGGATGATCTCAAGGCAGAATATCCATATCTCTTCCAATCCACGTCCGAATCTCGGGGACGAGATTCATTTTAAGGGGGTAGATTTGTAACACCCTAAAAATGCCCTATTTTAAATTTAGTAAATAAATGGCTTTTCATCTTCAAGTGCTCATGAATAATGTAAGGAAAATAAAATTTTGAATAGTTAAAAGCAAATATAGGAAATAGAAACATTATTGTTGCATTCATGCTGGTGCATTTATTTTTGATTGATGATTTCAAATTTGAATTTGAATTTGAATTCAAATGAGTGTTTGAATAAAAGGAAAACCTTTTTCTTTTTCCTCTCTCTCTTTTCAGTCCAGCCGGCCCAAGTTTTTTGTGACATCCCTGAAATAAAAATGTAGAAAACACCTTTAAAACAGGTTAAAAGGGGGAAAAGTGGTGTTGGAATTCAAAAATTCATCAAAACTCAAATTTAAATTCAAAAACAAAGGTCTTTTGACACCCAACTAAAATCTCAAGAATTTTGTACTAAACTTGAAAATCTCCAAAAATAAAAGTTGTTTGTCATCACAAATAAGGCCTAGTCACTGTTTGGAACTTTTGAAAATTTTGTAGTTTATCCCCTCAAAAACTCGAAAAACAGTTCTGAACACCTTTTTGAATTTGGGTTGTTTGAGCTTGAAAAATTTGAAATTTCAGGTTCACCTCAAAGAGAAAGTTGTGTCCCACATCTCAAAGGGGCAAAGGAGCTCCACGGGACGCCTGGCAGGTCCTGGCGCGCTATGCGCCTGGCCGGAGTCCGGCCGCCACGTGGCCGGCGAGCGGCGGAGACCCAGGATATGATGCTAAAACCATGAAAGCAAGGATCTACTCTTAGTTGCTTTTTGGCAAACAAACCCACCAGCCAAAAGCCTCTCATGTCTAGATGTCGGTGATGTAGTTTTCACCCGACGGGTAAGCCTTGCTGAGTATTAGCATACTCAGCCTTGCTTGTGGCTTTTATTACAGGTACTGTGATGGATGTGGCAGTCGATACCATTACATGGCCTACCCAGGTTCCCCATGGATGGCACATCGAGTGGGTTCCGTCCTCTGCCGAGGAACGGGAGGAGTAGCACCATGGCAGGCTTCATCATGGTGTTACTATGTATCGTTGCTAGTTTACTTTTCCGCTGCTATGAACTATTTATTCCGCTGCAATGAACTTGATACTCTGATTTAAATTTCAAACTTGGTTTGTAATAACTTTTTGATACTATTTATGTATGATGGATTTGTGGAATGTTGTAATCTCTGGAACTCACCTTCAAACTTGGTTTTCCGCTGCTATGAACTATTTATTCGTGCTTGTTGTTTCGATCGAGAAAGTACGTGGTTAAATCGGGTTTAATCCAACGGCGCTCCAGCTTATTCTGGATTAAGTGCCTGACTGCTCAATTAGCGGTCTAGGGGTACTTAACTTGGAATAATTTCGGAGTAGTCCGCCATATTTTTTCCCCTTTCTTTTTCTTCCCACCGGCCCAGCTCCTCTCGCGCAAGCGGCCCAGCAGCCCAGCCGCTAGCGCCAGCCAGCCGTGCCTCCTCACTCCTCCAGTGGCTGACGCATGGGGCCCGCCCGTCAGCTTCTCCTCCCACCTCACGCCACGCCCGACCGAGCTCGGGTCGAACCCAACCCCGTGCCGGAGTCCATGCTCGCGCCGCCTCCGCTCTGCTTGACCCGCACACCAAGGAGCCCTATATGAGCGCCGCCTCCCCCTCGGTTTTCCACTCCGAAACCCTAGCCGCTGCCTCGCCTTGAGCTCGCGTCGCCACCGCAACCCTAGCTCGAGTGCCGCCACAAGCAAGGCTGAGTATACTAATACTCAGCAAGACTTACCCGTCGGGTGAAAACTACATCACCGACTCCTAGACATGAGAGGTTTTGGCTGGTGGGTTTGTTTTGCCATAAAGTAGCTAAGAGTGGATCCTTACTTTCATTATTTAAGCATAAGTGGTGCAATACAACTTAGTACAAACAACAAGTTCATCATCCTCATAGTTTCACTTGTTATTCAATGTAGCACAGCAGTCAAGCAGTCTCATTAACCACGAGAACCGGACAGTTCGAACCGAATTTCACTACCTGGCTAGGGAAACCCAACACACACGGATAATGCTTGCTATAAAAGGCACAATATCCAACCTTCCCCTTCAATCCACAGTTCGGCGCCGGGTCCATTCCCTTAGGATACAAGGTTATCGGATACTCATGGACTTATGCCTGCCGATCTCACACATGTAACCACTTGAGTACTGGAAGGGAAAAACATTTCCAAGGAGAAATGATTATCGGTCCGAGCTGCATCAATCGGGTACCGGGCTTACCGGTTCCCACAGGTCGGCATGTGTGTGGTACGTTCAAAAACTTGACACACAGAACCACATGTTTTGACCTTAATCCAATTATCATACACGGACGGGAGATCTACACATACCATCCCGCCCGTCCATCCTTATGATTCCAACATAAGTAAAGACAAGCAACTCCTATATCTCGCGAGTGACAGGAAATCACTCGACTTGTAATGGTCCTAAAGCATTGCACTATCGACCCTATCATACTAGTATTGCAAGACATAGGTACTAGAATTATGCAACTAGGGTATTCAAACAACTCCTTGAACGTAAATGCATAAACATAGATAATTCATAGTTGCATAAACTTTAATGTTAGGTTATGCTCCGGGGCTTGCCTTCTTGAGCTACACTGGAGTCAATCTCTTGGTCGATCATGATGACGTTGTGTAACACCCAGATTTCCAAGAAATCCGAATGCTTCCATATGTGTGCCCAGGATGTCCACAAAACACATATAGATTACAAATATTGAATCACAGAGAACACAATGCTCGAATAAAATAGTTTACATCAGAGTTTAACACAAGACATAGTCTTAAACAAATAACACAGCGGAAGACTCAATACTAATAAACGCTTCATAACTAGGTAGAGCCTCAAATCCACAGGGACACCGACTGGTTGGACACAGCTTAGAAGTACGGCAGATCCTCCGGAAACTCAGCAAGCGACTGATCATTCATTGCTCCATCTGTTACCCATCCGGGATTTTGTTGAATAGTTGCAAGTGTAAGTAAACCATCTTACTTAACAAGTATAACACGGGTTATGCAAGGACAAAAGGCTGGACACGGTTAAACTGTAGTAGCACTTTTAGTTGTTTCATTTTATTATCATCCAAATTACTACCAATGAGTAGAACCCAAGTATAAACCCATTAATAAGGTATAAGTGATTATAGAACAAACCAATATCAACCACTAATATCATCTTCTAATCAAAAAGGATCCAGGCCGCTCGTGTCCGTGAGCACGGCTATCATGATAGATCAACACTCTGCAGAGGTTTCGCCCTTTACCCGCCGGTCACATAAATCCAAAAGAACTTATGTTACGAGGACTTTCACAAAACACCCTAACAAGCACAGTAGCCCTTTTGGTTCAACATAGGCAGCATAACCCGAGGCATCGAGATTGACGTACGCTCAGGGCGCAACGTGAGGGGGTCAATGGCGTCCAGAGCGAGAGCGCAATCATCGCAACGTGTGAAGCTACCGTACATCGGGCGCTTACATCACGGGACTTTGCCTAACGGGGCATAGCCAACGGATAAAACCGTCCTCGATGGATCAAACTATACTCTCACCCATGCACCCCACATACGCCTTTCGGTAACCACTGGCGAGCTAGAGACGTACAAGCTAATCATCCAAGACCAGAGCCATTATAGTTCCAACGGCGGCGAACAGGTTCCTGGGTTGTCGCTTTAAGAACCGGACCTTACGGAGAGACATTAGAACAAAGCACAAAGCACATGCTCTAATTCCCTAGATCAAACCTTATAGAGACACTAGAACAAAGCACACAGCACATGCTCTAGTTCCCCGAACCATGTTGCTAAAAAGCATCTTTTAACCATCATTGAAGTGAACCATTAGTTCAATATTGACATTAAAAATTAATGTTGGTTGCAGCGCGTTGCATAGTCTAACCATAATGCATAAAACCCTGGGTAAACAAGGAATAAGGTAAAGACTAGGAACATCCTTAGTGGCTAACAGTATTAGACACATGCATATGCTTTATGTAATTAATCGGTGTATAGGTAACAAGGATGGTCCGTGTTATACTTGCCTTCCTCAGTGGACTGCTGCTGCACTTGATCTTCGAGAACGGGATCGTCGGCGAACTCGAACGGCTCGGCAGCTACTCACATCGATCATCACACAAGCATGCAAACAAGATTATTTAATTAGAACAGTACACCAAACATAAACAAAAGATGAAAATAAGGCTTTAGAACTACTCTACGCTTCACTACGAACACATGAGCGTGAAAATCACTCAAATCGGAGTTAAAACGGAGAAACTACGCTTAAAACGGGCTCTAGGGGCTTGCTGGTAAAGATTTTTGGCTTCCAGGGGTGTTTTTGAAAGAAACTAGGGACCTAAAACATAATTTTGTAACAAAACACAAGGGCTGCGGCGTAAAAACAACTTTCAGGACGGCGGGCATGATTTTTCAAAAGGACAGGGGTTAAACCGAAAGAAAAAGGACTTAGTTGTAAATACTTTTGAACTACACTTGACCGCGGGTTGATTTTTGAAAAACAGAGGGGCTCTTTTGCAAAATCGCCACGACAACGGCTGGATGCTGACGTCGGCTGACGTCACCATTGACCGAACCGTGGACCGGCCTGAACCGCGGTTCACGGGAACCGGCTCGGTTTAGATCGGTTTTTAGATCTGGCCGTCGGTTTCGAATCTAACGGCTGGGATTAGATCTCGCTCAAGGGTTACCGGAGCGCAGCGGCTCGCGGCGGCGCGCGGCGGGGACCTCGCCGGAGACGACACTGCTGGGGCTTAGGGGGCTCCATAGCTCGCCGCGGATAGCTTGGGAGAGAGAGGGGACAACGGGGAAACGGTTTTTGGGGTTGGAAGCGGGGATTGAGCAACAGTGGAGGCCGGCGACGCACGGTGGTGAGTCGGCTGCTCCGGCGAGCTTGCGCGGGCACTGCAGAGCGAAAGAAGAGGGGGGGTTAAAGGTCTCGGCGAGTTCCTTACCACACGGCGAAACTCCTGAGCGAGAGATTGGCGGCAGAGCGGTGGCGAGGCGGCGAGTTAGCGATGGCGGCTCAAACTCTAGGGCGGCGGCTAGGGTTTCGGTGTAGGGGCTCCTGGCTACGGCTCGAGGGGGTTGGCGACGCTATTTATGGGGGCTTGAGAGGAGTCCTAGGTGCGCGCTCCAAGCCGGGGAAGGCGGCGTGCGCGAAGCGGACTCGCGGCGGCGCGGCGGTGAGGAGCTCTGCTCGCTCACGGCGAGAGGAGGGAGGAGAAGATGACAAGCGGGCCCAGGCGGTCAGCGACTGCGGCGGAGGAAGAAAGGCGCCTACAGATGGGGCCAGGCTGTCAGCGCAGCGGAAGAGAGAGGGGAGGGGAAAAACGGACGACTGGGCCGGGCTGCGCGCTGGGCTGGCTCTGCTGGGCCGCGCGAGAGAAGGAAAAAGATGGGCCGCGCGAAAAAAAAAGAAAAGAGAGGAGGAGTGGGCCGGCTGGGCTGAAAAAGAGAAGGAAAAAGAGAGAAAAAGAAAAGGTCTTTCTTTTATTCAAACACTCACTTGAATTCAAATTCAAATTTGAATTCAACAATCAAAAATAAATGCACCAGCATGAATGCAACAATAATGTTTCTATTTCCTATATTTGCTTTTATTTATTCAAAATTTTTATTTCCCTATATTAATTATGAGCACTTTAATATAAAAAGCCAATTAATTACTAATTTGTAAAAAGGGCATTTTTAGGGTGTTACACGTTGGCACCACCTTCGGGAGCTTCTTCTTTGTTGGCGGGGACAAGGTTGTAAGTACTGTCAGCGAGGACGTTTTCTACATGAGATGCACAAGTTTAAGTGTTGCTGCAATTTTTTAGGTCTAAAAGCTAAGGCACTTGAAGGCCATATTCACCTAGACACTAAAGTGTACAATTCTTTTCTTCACAAGAATAGAGAAGGGATGCTAGGCTTAAGTCTTATTTGATGGTGATTGTGTACACATATAAAACAATTAAACTATTATTTCTTATGCAAGCATTCAGTTCTGGAATTTAAACTTCACATGCAACATATTTGCTTTAATTATCAAAAGTGATCTATATCTTTTTAAGAAAACCAATTTTACTCTAGTTCCTTCTCATTTTTTTTCTCTGTTTCTGTTCATCCTTTTTATCTACAAACTTTATGACAGCTATAGGATTATAAGAGCTAAGCTCACCCCAAAATTTAGCTAAAACTGAGTTGTACAAAATTTACTAAAAATAGTACAATTCACTGCTCAAAGATTCAAGATTAAATCATATAAAATCAAAACTACTTTCAAAACAGTAGATTTTTCTACCAGTGCTAGGCATGATCAAAAGAAGAGCTTTGGCCAAGTGGCAGCTAAAAATACCACTTGAACAGTCCTAATTAATTGCCAAACCGAAAACCTATATCTATTTATGTGATAGCCTAAACAAGGGCAAACATTACGTTTAGCATTTTTCTAGCATGTGCTAACAAGTTTCAAGATTTCTGGTCGAAGTTGGTGATTGTTTACTGCAAACATTATTTTTTCCCTATATTAATTATGAGCACTTTAATATAAAAAGCCAATTAATTACTAATTTGTAAAAAGGGCATTTTTAGGGTGTTACACGTTGGCACCACCTTCGGGAGCTTCTTCTTTGTTGGCGGGGACAAGGTTGTAAGTACTGTCAGCGAGGACGTTTTCTACATGAGATGCACAAGTTTAAGTGTTGCTGCAATTTTTTAGGTCTAAAAGCTAAGGCACTTGAAGGCCATATTCACCTAGACACTAAAGTGTACAATTCTTTTCTTCACAAGAATAGAGAAGGGATGCTAGGCTTAAGTCTTATTTGATGGTGATTGTGTACACATATAAAACAATTAAACTATTATTTCTTATGCAAGCATTCAGTTCTGGAATTTAAACTTCACATGCAACATATTTGCCTTAATTATCAAAAGTGATCTATATCTTTTTAAGAAAACCAATTTTACTCTAGTTCCTTCTCATTTTTTTTCTCTGTTTCTGTTCATCCTTTTTATCTACAAACTTTATGACAGCTATAGGATTATAAGAGCTAAGCTCACCCCAAAATTTAGCTAAAACTGAGTTGTACAAAATTTACTAAAAATAGTACAATTCACTGCTCAAAGATTCAAGATTAAATCATATAAAATCAAAACTACTTTCAAAACAGTAGATTTTTCTACCAGTGCTAGGCATGATCAAAAGAAGAGCTTTGGCCAAGTGGCAGCTAAAAATACCACTTGAACAGTCCTAATTAATTGCCAAACCGAAAACCTATATCTATTTATGTGATAGCCTAAACAAGGGCAAACATTACGTTTAGCATTTTTCTAGCATGTGCTAACAAGTTTCAAGATTTCTGGTCGAAGTTGGTGATTGTTTACTGCAAACATTATTTTTACTAAATCTAGAACTGAGCTAGAACAGAAATAACTAAACAATTCATAACAGAAGCTACAGACCTTATTGTTAGGTCCCATTTGGACATAGTGCTACTACAGGCCACATGAACAACATATCCAAAGTTCAGCTACAGAGGACTTCAGGATTTGAAATGGTGCATAAAACTCTAACAACTGAGTTTGAATTTTAATTCAAAAACCATTCACCAAAAGCGTATACATGCAAACATAAGATTGGAGTTTACAATATCACGAGTCTAGGGAGTATTTGTATGCATTTTTCTGACGTTTCTTCGATTTTTAACAGATTTTAGAAGATCTCAGCAATTTCAACTAGATCTAAGGAATCTTTTTACGCTGGGAACCCTAGATCTTATAAACTCTCGCAAAACAGCCATTGAATCTTACACGGAGGACCTTAGATCTAAAAAGGGGAATGCGACTGGGTCCAAGCTCGTCAGTGGCCGGATTCCGGCGAGGAAATGGCGGGGGAAGTCGGGGAATTGGGCGGGGGTGATGAGTAGCTCACCGCGCGTCGATTGGGACCGGTCTCGTGGATGGAGGTGGAGCGGCGTGCTCTAGCGATGTCGGCAGCAGGCCGCTGGGGTCGAGGCGATGAGCTGGGTGGCGTGAGAGCTTCACCAGGATGAGGCGGAGCTCGTCGTGGGACTTGGCGGCAACGGGGATGGCCGGAGGATGGGGCTCGACGTCGAGGTGGAGTTTTGGGCGAGAATGGAGGTGGCGGCGCTGGGATTCTTCGATACCCAGCAAGGGCTTCATGATTCTCACTGGGATTTGCTTGAGGTGCTAGCTAAGAGGGTGATTGAGCTTCGAGTGCGGCGGATTGAAAATCCATGGAGGGGAAGGCAGTCGATTTGGCGTGCGGCCGCAAGTGCTCAAGCGCTGCTCTTTGCGGCCGGAGGTGGAAGAAGATGTGTGGGAGCACGGGGAAAGGAGAATGGTGGTGTCGCTGGCTGAGAGAGGAGGCAAGGTCACTTGGCGGAGCCTTGGAGCGAGATAGAGGCGACTGGGTTCGCTCGGGACGTGTGTGCGCGTGACGGGGCGCCGACAGGTCGCCGTGAGTGCACCTGCAAGCTTCGGGCCGAGCAAGCGAGGGGGTTGGCTGGCAGCGATTCGCGCGCGGCAAGCAAGGGATACTCTGACGAGCTCGGGCGCGCAGCTGGGAGCAAAGCCGGGTCGCGAGGAGACTTGGCCGGCACGTGCGCTGTAGCGGTCAATGGTGGCGCTCTACGTGACGTGACAGGTGCTGGCGTGACGAGGCGAGCGTGGTGTGCACATGCGAGACAAGATGAGACGCGTGCGTGGGAAGCCGAGACACTATCTTTGAGGCCTTGGCCAGGCGGCACAGATGCCAGTGCTCGCCGGCCACGTGGCGGCCAACCGTGGCCTGGGGCAGGGCGAGCCAGAGCCTTGATCGGAACGCCCCGGGAGCTCCCCTGTTCCAAGCCTAGTTTCTCCAAAAATTCGAACTGAACATTCAAATGTGTAAAGACAAAAGTTGGAGTTTTAAAGATGGGACATGACTTTCTTTTTGGGGTGAACTTGAAATTACGCATTTTTCAAGCTCAAACAAGTCATGTTTGAAAAGGTGTTCTGCATGGTGTTTAGGGTTTTTGAGGGGCTTAACTGCAAAATTTGAAAAAGTTCCAAACCGTAACTAGGCTTCATTTGGGATGACAAACAACTTTTATTTTTGGAGATTTTCAAGTTTAGTAGAACATTTTCGAGATCTCAGCTGGGTGTCAAATCATCCTTTTGGAATTTTAAACTTTGAATTTTTAGACCCAATTTAAGTGTATTTCACTTCTCTTGCTTTAACCCTGTTTTTGCTCCGTGTTTTTAGTGAACTTTTTAAGCTTAACATCAGAGATGTCATAGGCTTGAACACGTGGGGAGCCGTAGTCAATGTCGGTTGGGAGGATCACCTCGAAGCCGTAGACCATGTAGAATGGGGAGAAACTCATGCTGCGGGTCGGGGTGGCCCGTAGACTCCATAGGACCATGGGGAGTTCCTCTACCCACTTGGCACCGAGCTTGTGAATGCGCTTGACCAAACGGTTGAAGATTCGTGGCTTCAGTCCTTGTAGAACCATGCCGTTGGCACGCTCCACCTGTCCATTCATTCGCGGGTGGGCCATGACCGCCCATGCCACCTCGATTCCATAGTCCTCGCAGAAGCGGGTGAACTTCTTCCCAGTGAATTATGTCCCATTGTTGGCGATGATGGTGTTCGGGATGCCGAACTGGCAGAGGATGTCATGAAAGAAGCTCGCGTCCTGTATCAACGTGATCTTTGTTAGGGGTCAGGCTTGAATCCATTTTGTGAACTTGTCGAAGGTGACAAACATGTGGGTGTAGCCCCCGAGAGCTCTTGGTAACGGCCCGATCATATCCAACCCCCAAACGGTGAACGGCCAAGTGATAGGTATGGTTTTCTTGGCGTAGAATTGACAACCTTTGCATGTTTGCACGATCCGCTCGGAATCAGCGACATGTGTGGGCCAATAAAATCCCTGCCAGAAGGCCGATCCTACCAAGGATCACGGTGCTGCGTGATGGCCGCATACCCCTCCATGGATGTCCTTCAGCAACGATCTTCCTTCTTCGTTGAGGATGCAGCGCTGGAGGATACCGTTGTGGCCTCGGTGGTAAAGGTCGCCCTCGGTCACCCTGTAGGACATGGCCCTTTGGACGAGGCGCCGAGCCTCCGTTCGTCCGTTAGGGAAAGCCCCATCAACGAGCCAGCTTAGGAAGGGAATGCGCCAATCTCCTTCTAGCCCTGGCTCAGCGGGCTTTTAGCGGCTTGTCCTTCGCTGAGGCCCGGCCCTTCGTTGGTGTCAGATGCGATGGTGGCTACTACCCTTGATGGGTTGTGGCTGTTGTCTAGTCCGGGCGTCTGCTCAGGCTTGGTTCCTGCAGTAGATGCTTCATCACCGAAGTCTACCGACGGTTGGTGCTGGTCGTCCATGAAGAACCTCGGCGAGACCGGCTGTCGCCAGGATGCGAGCTTGGCCAGCTCATCTGCCGCTTTTATTCCCGTCGTAGGTGAATGAAGCCCAGTCCGCGGAACTTCTCCTGAGCTCTGCGTGCTGCTTGACAGTAGACTGCTAGCTTCAGATTATGGCACTTGGCGTCGCCGTTGACTTGATCTACCACGAGCTGGGAGTTGCCTCGGGCCTCCTGCCTGTGGATGCCAAGCTCCTTGGCTATCCAAAGTCCAGCGAGCAGAGCTTCGTACTCTGCCATGATGTTCGAAGTGGGGAAGTGAAGTCGTATTGCATAGCGCATGATCACCCCCATTGGGGAGACAAAGACGACCCCTACCCCAGACCCTACTATGGAGATCCCAGTACTCGAGGTCGGCTAGGGCTGGGGGAGCTGTCTCTCGGTCCATTCAGCGACGAAGTCGGCGAGCACTTGCGACTTGATCGCTGATCTTAGAGCATAGGTGATGCTGTAGCCCATGAACTCGAGGGCCCATTTGGCGATCCTTCCTGATGCCTCCCTGTTGTTGATCACCTGGCCCAGCGCGTGCTCCGTGACGACGGTGACGGGGTAGGCGTCGAAGTAGTGCCTAAGCTTCCGCTTGGCAATGAGGATGGTGTAGACCATCTTCTGGATATGGAGGTAGCGTGTCTTGGACTCAGTCAAGACCTCGCTGATGTAGTAGACCGGGTGCTGGACCTTCAGAGCATGTACTTCCTCGTCGTGTTCTACCACAAGGACTACGCTCACCACCTGAGTAGTCGCCGCCACATACTGGAAAAGGCGCTCTCCCTCACGTGGGGGCACCAGGGCTGGTGACTCAGTGAGCATGTGCTTAAGCTAGTCAAGCGCTTGTTGGGCCTCCGCAGTCCACTCAAAATGGTCTGCTTTCTTCAGAAGCTTGTAAAGGGGGAGTCCTCGCTCGCCTAGGAGAGATACGAACCGGCCTAAGGCAGCGAGGCAACCAGCGAGCTTCTGGACATCCTTCACAGAGCTAAGAGGCCCCATGTTGGTGATGACAGCAATCTTCTTGGGATTTGCTTCAATGCCCCTTGCGGAGACCACAAATCCCAGAAGGAGGCCTTTCGAGACCCCAAACACACACTTCTCTGGATTGAGCTTGATGCGGTTCACCCGCAGGTGGTCGAACGACGCTTCCAAGTCCTGCACGAGATCGTCGGCTTGCCTGGACTTGACTACGATGTCATCTACATAGACCTCGATGATTCGCCCGACAAGGTCGCCTAAGCACTGGTTCATGCAACACTGGAATGTTGCCCCAACATTCTTTAGGCCGAAGGCCATTGTGGCGTAACAGAATATACCGCACGGGGTAATGAAAGAGGTAGTCAGCTGGTCGGATTCTTTAAGCGTTATCTGGTGATACCCAGAATAAGCATCAAGGAAACATAGGGCTTCGCATCCTACTGTAGCGTCAACCACCTGATCGATGCGATGAAGAGGATAGGAAAACTTTTCGCAAGCTTTATTGAGACTAGTGTAATCGATACACATCCTCCATTTTCCATTCTTTTTCTCGACAAGTACAATGTTTGCCAACCACTCTGGGTACCGTACTTCCCTAATGAATCCTACGTCCAACAACTTGGCTACTTCCTCGTTGATGATCTTCCGCTTGAGTTCATTGTAGCGTCTTGTGGGCTGCTTGACTGGCTTCGCGCCCTGACAAATGTCCAGGTAATGCTCGGCGACTTCCCGAGGGATCCCTGGCATGCCCGCTGGGACCCAAGCGAACATGTCGATTTTCTCCCGGACGCAGTCGATGAGCGCGCTTTCTTATTTGTCTGTTAGAGTGGAGGAGATGATGACAGTCTTGCTCCCGGAGCCCTGGGGGTCAAGCAGCACCTTCTTGGAGTCGCTAGATAGCTGAAATTGCCTCTCGGACTCTGGCTCGAGTGCCACCTTCTTGCGTGCGGGGCGGTCGGTGCCTTCGGCGGCGCATCCCTCCCAGTCTTCGCGAACCAAAGCCAGCTCTCCAATGACGTCGATTGTGGCTTGTGATACGGCGAGTTCCTTGGAGGCCTCGATGGCCGCCATAGCCTTGGCAAGCTACTGGGACGCGACGAGCGCTGCCGCCAATGTGCAGCTTTCCTTCACGCATTCGTACGCCACCTGTGGTGACGTTCCCACCATGATGAGTCCATTGGGGCCCAGCATCTTGAGCTTGAGGTAAACTTAGTTGGGGACGGCCATGAACTTCGCGTAGCATGGCCTCCCTAGGATGGCATGGTATGAGCTGTCGAAGTCGACCACTTCAAAGCAGAGTGTCTCGATGCGGAAGTTGTTGTGGTCTTCAAAGGTGACTGGAAGGGTGATTTGTCCCAAAGGGACGACCTCCTTTCTTGGGACGACCCCATAGAAGGGGGCCCGCTCTAGTTAGACGTCGGATCGCGGGATGCTGAGAGCGTCGAGCGTGCTTGCGTACAAGATGTTGAGGCTGCTCCCGCCATCTGTAACACCCAGATTTCTAAGAAATCCGAATGCTTCCATATGTGTGCCCAGGATGTCCACATAACACATATAGATTACAAATATTGAATCACAGAGAACACAATGCTCGCATAAAATAGTTTATATCAGAGTTTAACACAAGACATAGTCTTAACAAATAACACAGCGGAAGTCTAAATATTATTAAACGTCTTAACTAGTAGAGCCTCAAATCCACAGGGACACCGACTGGTTGAACACAGCTAGAAGTACGGCAGATCCTCCGGAAACTCAGTAAGCGTCTGATCATTCAATGCTCCATCTGTTACCCATCCGGGATTTTGTTGAATAGTTGCAAGTGTAAGTAAACCATCTTACTTAACAAATATAACACGGGTTATGCAAGGAAAAAAGGCTGGACACGGTTAACTGCAGTAGCACTTTTAGTTGTTTCAGTTTATTGTCATCTAATTTACTACAAATGAGTGGAACCCAAGTATAGACCCATTAATAAGGTATAAGTGATTATAGAACAAACCAACATCAACCACTAATATCATCTTTTAATCAAAAAGGATCCAGGCCGCTCGTGTCCGTGAGCACGGCTATCATGATAGATCAACACTCTGCAGAGGTTTCGCCCTTTACCCGCCGGTCACATAAATCCAAAAGAACTTATGTTACGAGGACTTTCACAAAACACCCTAACAAGCACAGTAGCCGTTTTGGTTCAACATAGGCAGCATAACCCGAGGCATCGAGATTGACGTACGCTCAGGGCGCAACGTGAGGGGGTCAATGGTGTCCAGAGCGAGAGCGCATTCATCGCAACGTGTGAAGCTGCCGTACATCGGGCGCTTACATCACGGGACTTTGCCTAACGGGGCATAGCCAACGGATAAAACCGTCCTCGATGGATCAAACTATAGTCTCACGAATGTTCCCCACATACGCCTTTCGGTAACCACTGGCAAGCTAGAGACGTACAAGCTAATTATCCAAGACCAGAGCCATTATAGTTTCAACGGCGGCGAACAGGTTCCTGGGTTGTCGCTTTAAGAACCGGACCTTATGGAGAGACATTAGAACAAAGCACGAAGCACATGCTCTAATTCCCTAGATCAAACCTTATAGAGACACTAGAACAAAGCACACAGCACATGCTCTAGTTCCCCGAACCATGTTGCTAAAAAGCATCTTTTAACCATCATTGAAGTGAACCATTAGTCCAATATTGACATAAAAATAAATGTTGGTTGCGGCGCGTAGCAAAGACTAACCATAATACATAAAACCCCGGGTAACAAGGAATAAGGTAAAGACTAGGAACATCCTTAGGGTTTAACAATATTAGACACATGCACATGAGTTTGGGTGATTAAATGGTGCATAGGTAACAAGGATGGTCCGTGTTATACTTGCCTTCCTCAGTGAACTGCTGCTGCAACTGCTCTTCGGGAACGGGATCGTCGGCGAACTCGAACGGCTCGGCAACTACTCACATCGATCACCACACAAGCATCCACATACATGCAAACAAGATATTTAATTAGAACAGTACACCAAACTTAAACAAAAGATGAAAAGAAGGCTTTAGAGTTACTCTACGCTTCACTACGAACACACGAGCGCGAAAATCACTCAAATCGGAGTTAAAACGGAGAAACTACGCTTAAAACGGGCTCTAGGGGCTTGCTGGTAAACATTTTAGGCTTCCAGGGGTGTTTTTGAAAGAAACCAAGGACCTAAAACATAATTTCATATAAAAACTCGAGGGCTGCGGCGTAAAAACGACTTTCAGGACGGCGGGCACTATTTTTCAAAAGGACAGGGGCTAAACCGAAAGAAAAAGGACTAAACTGTAAATACTTTTGAACTGCGCTGGACCGCGGGTTGACTTTTGAAAACTGCAGGGGCTCTTTTGCAAAACTGGCACGGCGGCGGCTGGATGCTGACGTCGGCTGACGTCACCGTGGACTGGACCGTGGACCGGCCCTGAACCGCGGTTCACGGGTTCACGGTGAACCGGCTCGGTTTAGATGGGTTTTCAGATCTGGCCGTCGGTTTTGAATCTAACGGCTCAGAACAGATGGGGCTCTCGTCTCACCGGAGCACGGCGGCGGCGCCTGCGGCCGCGGCGGGGCTTCGCCGGAATCGAGCGCCCACGGCGCTACAGAGCTCCAAAGCTCGCCGCGAAAGGTCCTAGAGAGAGAGGGGGCGATGGCGAACTCGATTTGGGGGTCCCACTCGAGGATTGGGCAAAGGTGGAGGCTGGCGACGCACGGCGGTGGGTTGGGAACTCCGGCGAGCTTGCGCAAACGCGGGAGAGCGAGAGAGATAGGGTTTAGGATCTCGGCGTGTTCCTTACCACACGGCGAAGCTCCTGGACAGGCTCTAGATGGCAAAGCGGCGGCGAAGCGAGCACGAGACGACGGCGGCGGCTCGGACTCGCCGGCGCTAGGGTTGCGGCTAGGGTTGGGGCTTCGGCTTGAGAACGAGGGGTTGGCGGCAGCTTATAAAGGGGCTAGGCGGCCTCGGCGTGCGCGCCAAGCTAGGAAAAGCGGCGCGTGAGCGAGGCGGACTCGCGGCGGCGCGGATCGGGGAGGAGCTCTGCTTGCCCACGGCGAGAGGTAGGAGACGCGGCTGACGGGTGGGCCCGGCTGGTCAGTGGTAGAGACGGAGTGCGGGCGCGCTGCTGGCGGAAGGGCGAGGCGCCGAGAGGTGGGCCCGAGATGTCAGTGACAGGGAGAGAGAGTGGAGGCGCGCGGAGCTGGGCTGGGCTGCTTGCTGGGCTGCACTGAACTGCTGCTGGTGGGCCGCGGGGAAAAGAAGGGAAGGGAAAAGGAGATGGGCCGGCTGGGCTGAAAAGGAAGCAAGAAAAAGAGAGAAAAGGGAAAAGGTTTCTCTTTTATTCAAACACTCATTTAAATTCAAATCCAAATTCAAATTTGAATTCAACAATCAAAAATAAATGCACCAGCATGAATGCAACAATAATGTTTCTATTTCCTATATTTTATTTTATTTTCCTCAAAATTTTATTTTCCCTATATTAATCATGGGCACATTAATATAAAAAGCCATTTATTTACTAAATTTTAAATAGGGCCATTTTCAGGGTGTTACACCATCCATCAATACCTTGGAGACGCGCTTCGTGCCGATGATGGGGGCCACGACAAGTGGTAGCTTCCCAGGGTGCGAAATGTATTTTCGGTGGTCGGATTGAACGAAGGTGATCGAAGCTTCAGACCACCGGAGGTACGTTTGCTCCGATGGATAGACCGTTAACACGTCACGCTCCATCAGTTTGGTTTGCCGCTTCGATGCCTGTGCCTCCCAGCGAAGATCATGAGGCACTCGTCGGCCTCAGGGAACGTGTCAGTCCCAGCGCCCTTCCCCTGTGGTTGGGGAGTCAGGCTTATGCCATCCAACCTTCCCAAGAGGAACTTGCTCATGAGGCCGTATTCACGGTACTTGTGTTTGACCGGGGTCGCATGGTTCGGGCATGGCCCCTCGAGTAGCTGCTCGAAGCAGTCAGGGGTCTGACCCTCTATAAGTCATCGCCCTTGGGGTCGGTCATCTCGCCTCTGGCTCTGAGTCGCCCGTTCCTAGGGTCGGGAGGGCTTGGGGTCCACGACGGCATTGAATTCGACCCTCCTCTCTTTCTTCTTTGTCTTCTTCTTGTCGGGGCGATCCGACGGACCTACCTTGTTGGCTGGCTCATCGCGCCACTTTGGTCTTCCTTTCACCCCGTCTTCAGGGAAATGCGCCAGCTCGACTTTTTCTCCTTTCTTCTTCGGTAGCCATGTCAAGGACCTCCTTGACCGTCTTTGGGCACTCCTTCCCGATCCGATTGACCACGATCTGACAGGTGGTGCCCCCATCAACGCCGCAATGGCATCGACGTCGATGGCATTGGGGAGGTTGTTGTATTGCCGAGAGAAGCGGAGTAGGTACTCCCAAAGGGTGTCCCCGGGCTTCTGCTCTTGCAACTTTTGAGGTCCCAGACCTTGCCCGGATGGGCACACGTGCCCTGGAAGTTCCCGGCGAAAGTACTACTCAAATATGCCCAGTTTCGGATCTTCCCATTTGGCAGGCGCTCAAGCAAAGCTGGGGCCGGCTCTTCCAGGTACAAAGGAAGGTTGCAGATGATGACCTTGTCATCGAAAGCCCCTCCTGCTCGACACGCGAGCCGGAAGTTGTCCAGCCAAACTGACGGGTATATCTCCCAATCGTACTTGTTGATGTTGGTGGGGAGACAGAACCATGGGGTTATTGGCGTGGTGCGGATCTCGTAAGAGAAGGCCACGGGGCCGAGGCCATCGGAGTCGGAGCTCGAGTCCTAGTCCTCCTTGGCTTCAGCGTGCTCTTGTTGCCGTCAGTGTCGAACACGCGGACACGGTCCTCTAGTTCTTTCAACCGTTCCCGTCTCCGTGCCTCGAGGGTGTGCCCCACGTCCCGATCGGGGCCCAACCGGTCCTGGACCTTCGCGGTGTCCGCCATCGAATCGTGCCGCCGTGAGTCGTCGGCCGGCTTGTTCTTGTCAACGGGGTTGGGCGACTATGCATATGCGGCACCAACCCTAGAGTACCGCCTCCATTCAGCAGAGCTCTCTGCCTGTTTCACCGCTGCGTGTTCGAGGAGCATCTTTAGTCCATTCTGGACTCGACGCTCTTCTGGCGTCGACGGCTGAGGTAGCTGTCTGGTGAGTAACGTGGCCACCGCAATGCACTGGCTTGCCCGATCGAACAGCGGGTAGCCGTCAGCGTTGGCCTCGATCCCTTGACCCACCTCACACGCTCGTTCTCGGGCCGCCGGCTCTAGAACCGCGTCTAGCTGGGCTTGCTTGAGTTCCAAGGCGAGTCGTGCGTCT
Source organism: Digitaria exilis (assembly GCA_015342445.1). Classification (NCBI taxonomy): domain Eukaryota; kingdom Viridiplantae; phylum Streptophyta; class Magnoliopsida; order Poales; family Poaceae; genus Digitaria; species Digitaria exilis. Next base: position 169,230 of record JACEFO010000117.1, read on the forward strand.
TCCAGCTTCTATCGCTTCACCGCGACTTGCTCCAGGGTTAGCCGCACTTTCGCCCCGTTCGCCGGCCGTGGGGGAACCCCAGTTGGTAGGTCCTCCGGGAGGATGACAGTGAAACATTCCCATGAGGGGCAACGTTCGCCTGCCCATGGATGGCGGTCAAACCCTAGATCCGGTCCTCGACAAGATCTACATAAGTCGAGTGTGGCATCTGGGCCCGTGTAACGCCCCAAGATGCCCTCGTACCTCAGAAGGCGCACCTTGGCGTGCATCCTTTCGAGGCCTTTTCATACCTGATGCCGCACCAAGCCGGAGAAAGTTTGTCACGCGTCCTTCAGCCTAAAAGGGAACGTAGACGCCACGCCTTTCAGAGGGCGTGTGCCGGCCTCCCCCACCGGTAGGCTTTTTGGGTCACCTGATGGGGGAGAATCCCAACACTTCATCAGGAGCGCTGGCGGCGAATTGTCGCAGTTGTCGAGGTGGTGCACGATCCATTCGTGTGCCACCCTAGACACCACGAACGACCTCTGGGAGCGGGTGCTCATGGCCTATGATATTAGTAGTTGATGTTGGTTTGTTCTATAATCACTCATACCTTATTAATGGGTTTATACTTGGGTTCTACTCATTTGTAGTAATTTGGATGACAATAAAACGAAACAACTAAAAGTGCTACTGCAGTTTAACCGTGTCCAGCCTTTTGTCCTTGCATAACCCGTGTTATACTTGTTAAGTAAGATGGTTTACTTACACTTGTAACTATTCAACAAAATCCCGGATGAGTAACAGATGGAGCATTGAATGATCAGTCGCTTGCTGAGTTTCCGGAGGATCTGCCGTACTTCTAAGCTGTGTTCAACCAGTCGGTGTCCCTGTGGATTTGAGGCTCTACTAGTTATGAAGCGTTTAATAGTATTAAGACTTCCGCTTTGTTACTTGTTTAAGACTATGTTTTGTGTTAAACTCTGATATAAACTATTTTATTCGAGCATTGTGTTCTCTGTGATTCAATATTTGTAATCTATATGTGTTCTGTGGACATCCTGGGCACACATATGGAAGTATTCGGATTTCTTGGAAATCTGGGTGTTACAAAGTTGGTATCAGAGCCGTGCTGACTGTAGGTTCACAGCCTAGATAGAACGGTCGATTAGAACTTGCTTAATCCTTGCTCTAAAAACTATTTTACATCCCATAGTTGAGTTCTATTGAAAAATGGTGTTCTAATCTACCTCTATCCTTTGTGAAAATTTTCTAGCCCTCCTCTAGTTTTCACTTCCATAGATGGCTCGACAGAGATAGATAGTCCGCAAGAGCACTGATGTCTACCTTCCACCCCGCATCGATGAGTACCCGTTGGAGGCACGCAACCTGGACGCCTACAAGGAGCTTCTTAGGCAGTAGGTCGAAGAAGGGAACCCCGAGTCCGTGAAGCTAGAGCAACAACAAGAGAAGAATGAGGAGCTGCAGCACCAGTTGGGAGGATTTGTGCCACATAGCCCAGAGTTCGGTGCACAGTCGCCACCACGCAGAAGGACTTGATACAGCACCCTAGCTCACCGCACCACCATCGACCCTAAATGCTAGTTGGAAATCAAATAGAACGTTTTTGAGTCAAAACTGGTCTAAGAGTGTCGGGTCTTGTGTGAACCTTGTCTTTGAATGCTTGAATGAATTGTCATTATGCTTATGTGTGATTTGGATCTTTGTAATGTTTGTGATGAGCGTGGACGAAAGTCTGCGATCATCTAGTATTGGATTAAGGTATAAGGTAATTAGTGGATAGATAGTTGGGTTCCTAACCTCTCCCTTGCACAACATCTATCATCTTTCCTATCACCTGAGTACCTTATCTTGTCAATGGATTGCTTCTGTTCTTGACACTGGGCCAGACATGACTGTGATTATGAATGTTGGGATTTTGATTTATGACAGATGGTTGGGACAAGAGGATCGACGGGTGGTGGCAACCAGAACCAGAACCAGAACCAGAACCCGAACCAGAACCAGAACCAGCCGCCCACCATGGAGGATCTAGTCCGCTTGCAGACGCAGACGATGCAACAGTTGACTCAGGCCATAGCTTTGATGCAGCAGAACCTGCAGAATCCACCGGTTCAACCACCTCCCCAGCCCATCCGGGACAGGAGGGGAGAGTTCTTGAAGGGGAGCCCGCCAAAGTTCTCCCGCGCCAAGGACCCGATGGAAGCAGAAGACTGGATCAAGGCAGTGGAGAGACAGCTCGACATTGCCCAGTGTGATGACAGGGAGAAGGTGCTCTACGCCTCTGGACAATTTGAAGGAGCCGCTCTCGACTGGTGGGTAGCATACCAATATGCGCAACCCGATCGCAACCAGATCACCTGGCAGCAGTTCAGTGATGCCTTCCGTGCTCACCATGTGCCTGAGGGACTGACGGTCCTGAAGAAGAGGGAGTTCCTAGCCCTGACGCAGGAAGGAATGAGCGTCACTGCCTACCGTGACAAGTTCCTCGAGCTGGCCCGCTACGCACCGGATGAGGTGTCGACAGATGAGAAGAGGCAAACTCGCTTTCGAAATGGACTCCAGGATGTTTTGCAGCTGCAGTTGATGTGCATCACCTTCCCAACCTTCGGTGCATTGGTTGATGGTGCTTTGATGGTGGAGCACAAGCGCCGTGAAATTGAGGACAAGAAGAGAAAGTTCATGAACCAGCAATCTGGCAGCAACGTCCGCCCCCGCTACAACCCCCAGCAGGTGAATCAGCAGCGCACTCAGGGACAGTCAGGTCATCAGGACCATCAACATACCCAGCAGCAGCAGCACTACCAGAACGAGCAGCATAACACTCAGGCTTCACGCACCACCCCGGCTAAAACCACTCCTGTTGACCCAAGGGCATGCTACCACTGTGGTGAACAGGGACACTACGCTAAATTTTGTCCCCGGAGGATCCAGAACTCCACTAGTCAGAACAACAACCAGAAGACAGGGCCACAACCAGTTCAGAATGGGAATCAGCAGCAGGCGCAGGGAAACCGTGGCCAGCAGAACTACGCCAGGGGCAAGCTCAACCATGTGGGAGCGGAGACTGCAGAAAGAGCCACAGACGTGGTAGTCGGTACGTTTCCGGTCAACTCACAACCTGCTACAGTTTTGTTCGATTCTGGAGCTTCGCATGCTTTCATATCTGCTGATTTCGTGAAAAAGAACTTGATGCTTATGCAACCTATGGGAAATACCATGTTAGTTAACTCACTGGGAGGAGAACTTCGGGCCACATTACGTTGTCCTAACGTAGTGGTTAACATAAGGGGGGTAGACTTCTTAGCACACCCTATAGTCTTAAACTCTATCGGGATGGATCTGATTTTGGGAATGAGCTGGCTAGCAAAGTACGAAGCAGTCATACAGTGTTCTAAGCGTGCAGTTCAGTTAATGGCTCCAATAGGAGAGAAGATTGAGTATCAGGCAATTAAGTCCTCAGAGATTGGTCAAGGTTTTGGAGGAATTAGAGAGGGTCACCGGGAACAAAGACATCCGTGTGTGCAAGGAAACGTCACTCAGAAGGTGAAGCAACTTGTGAAAGAAAGGATGGATCTCAAGGCGGAATATCCATATCTCTTCCAATCTAGATCCGAATCTCGGGGACGAGATTCATTTTAAGGGGGGTAGATTGTAACACCCTAAAAATGGCCTTTTTAAAATTTAGTAATTAATTGGCTTTTTATATTCAAGTGCTCATAATTAACGTAGGAAAATAAAATTTTTGAATAATTAAAAGCAAATATAGGGAATAGAAACATTATTGTTGCATTCATACTGGTGCATTTATTTTTGATTGTTGAATTCAAATTTGAATTTGAATTCAAATGAGTGTTTGAATAAAAGAAAAACCTTTTCTTTTTCTCTCTCTTTTTCCTTCTCTTTTTCAGCCCAGCCGGCCCACTCCTTCTCTCTCTTTCTTTTCTTTTTCTTCCCGCGGCCCATCTCCCTTTTTCCTTCTTCGCTCGGCCCAGCAGCAGCTCCGGCCCAGCAAGCCCGCGCGCCTTCTCTCTCTCTCTGCGACTGACCAGTGGGCCCGCTCTGTCGGCGCGCTTCTCCTCCGTTTGAGTCGCTGACGCGCTGGCCCCACACGTCAGTGCCGTCTTCTTCCTCCGGTCGTGAGCGAGCAGAGCTCCTCCCCGATCCGTGCCGCCGCGTCGCCGTGCCGTGCCTGGACTCCGCTCGGCTTGGCGCGCACGCCAAGGAGCCTGAAGCCCCCATAAATAGCGCCGCCAGCCCCGTTCTTGAGCCGTGGCCCCAACCCTAGCCCAAACCCTAGTGCCGCCGAGCTTCCACGCCGCCGCCACCGATCCGCTGTCTCGCCGCCGCCTAGCCGCCAAGAGGTTGCCCCGAAGCTTCTCCGTGTGGTAAGGAGCATGCCGAGGCCAAAACCCCCTTTCCTCTCGCTCTCCCGCGCTTGCTCGAGCTCGACGGAGTTCTCTCTCCGCCGCCGGCCGTCGCGAGCCGTCTCCGCCGCGCGTAGCTCGCTTCCAACCCCCAAAATCGATTCGCCATCTTCCTCCCTCTCTCCAGGACCAATCACGGCGAGCTTTGGACCACCGTAGCCCCCAGCCGAGCTTACTCCGGCGAGCTTCGGCCTAGCGCCGCCGCGCTCCGGCGACCCCTTTGAGCCGATCTGTTTTCCACCGTTTCGATTCCCATCCAACGGCCCAGATCTGATCCGAGCCCGGTCCACCGTGGACCCGTGGGCCGCGGTCTACGGCCGGTCCACGGCACAGTAGAAGGTGACGTCAGCCGACGTCAGCAACCAGCCGTTGCCATGGCGATTTTGCAAAAGAGCCCCTGCAGTTTTTGAAAATCAACCCGCGGTCCACCTCTATTCAAAAGTAATTACAACTAAGTCCTTTTTCTTTCGGTTTAGCCCCTGTCCTTTTGAAAAATCATGCCCGCCGTCCTAGAAGTCGTTTTTACGCCGCAGCCCTTGTGTTTTTATTCAAAATTATGTCTTAGGTCCCTGGTTTCTTTCAAAAACACCCCTGGAAGCCTAAAACCTTTACCAGCAAGCCCCTAGAGCCCGTTTTAAGCGTAGTTTCTCCGTTTTAACTCCGATTTGAGTGATTCTCGCGCTCACGTGTTCGTAGTAAAGCGTAGAGTAACCCTAAAGCCTCCTTTTCATCTTTTGTTTATGTTTGGTGTACTGTTCTAATTAAATGTCTTGTTTGCATGTATGTGTGGATGCTTGTGTGGTGATCTATGTGAGTAGTTGCCGAGCCGTTCGAGTTCGCCGACGATCCCGTTCTCGAAGAGCAGTTGCAGCAGCAGTTCACTGAGGAAGGCAAGTATAACACGGACCATCCTTGTTACCTATTCACCTATTAATCACATAAATCATATGCATGTGTCTAATACTGTTAACCATTAAGGATGTTCCTAGTCTTTACCCTATTCCTTGTTACCCGGGGTTTTATGCATTATGGTTAGATTATGCTACGCGCTGCAACCAACATTTATTTTTAATGTCAATATTGAATTAATGGTTCACTTCAATGATGGTTAAAAGATGCTTTTTAGCAACATGGTTCGGGGAACTAGAGCATGTGCTGTGTGCTTTGTTCTAGTGTCTCTATAAGGTTTGGTCTAGGGAATTAGAGCATGTGCTGTGTGCTTTGTTCTAATGTCTCTCCATAAGGTCCGGTTCTTAAAGCGACAACCCAGGAACCTGTTCGCCGCCGTTGGAACTATAATGGCTCTGGTCTTGGATAACTAGCTTGTACGTCTCTAGCTCGCCAGTGGTTACCGAAAGGCGTATGTGGGGTGCATGGATGAGAGGATAGTTTGATCCATCGAGGACGGTTTTATCCGTTGGCTATGCCCCGTTAGGCAAAGTCCCGTGATGTAAGCGCCCGAGGTACGGCAGCTTCACACGTTGCGATGATTGCGCTCTCGCTCTGGACGCCATTGACCCCCTCACGTTGCGCCCTGAGCGTACGTCAATCTCGATGCCTTGGGTTATGCTGCCTATGTTGAACCAAAACAGCTACTGTGCTTGCTAGGGTGTTTTGTGAAAGTCCTCGTAACATAAGTTCTTTTGGATTTATGTGACCGGCGGGTAAAGGGCGAAACCTCTGCAGAGTGTTGATCTATCATGATAGCCGTGCTCACGGATACGAGCGGCCTGGATCCTTTTTGATTAGAAGATGATATTAGTAGTTGATGTTGGTTTGTTCTATAATCACTCATACCTTATTAATGGGTTTATACTTGGGTTCTACTCATTTGTAGTAATTTGGATGACAATAAAACGAAATAACTAAAAGTGCTACTGCAGTTTAACCGTGTCCAGCCTTTTGTCCTTGCATAACCCGTGTTATACTTGTTAAGTAAGATGGTTTACTTACACTTGTAACTATTCAACAAAATCCCGGATGAGTAACAGATGGAGCATTGAATGATCAGTCGCTTGCTGAGTTTCCGGAGGATCTGCCGTACTTCTAAGCTGTGTTCAACCAGTCGGTGTCCCTGTGGATTTGAGGCTCTACTAGTTATGAAGCGTTTAATAGTATTAAGACTTCCGCTGTGTTACTTGTTTAAGACTATGTCTTGTGTTAAACTCTGATATAAACTATTTTATTCGAGCATTGTGTTCTCTGTGATTCAATATTTGTAATCTATATGTGTTCTGTGGACATCCTGGGCACACATATGGAAGTATTCGGATTTCTTGGAAATCTAGGTGTTACAAAGTTGGTATCAGAGCCGTGCTGACTGTAGGTTCACAGCCTAGATAGAACGGTCGATTAGAACTTGCTTAATCCTTGCTCTAAAAACTATTTTACATCCCATAGTTGAGTTCTATTGAAAAATGGTGTTCTAATCTACCTCTGTCCTTTGTGAAAATTTTCTAGCCCTCCTCTAGTTTTCACTTCCATAGATGGCTCGACAGAGATAGATAGTCCGCAAGAGCACTGATGTCTACCTTCCACCCCGCATCGATGAGTACCCGTTGGAGGCACGCAACCTGGACGCCTACAAGGAGCTTCTTAGGCAGTAGGTCGAAGAAGGGAACCCCGAGTCCGTGAAGCTAGAGCAACAACAAGAGAAGAATGAGGAGCTGCAGCACCAGTTGGGAGGATCTGTGCCACATAGCCCAGAGTTCGGTGCACAGTCGCCACCACGCAGAAGGACTTGATACAGCACCCTAGCTCACCGCACCACCATCGACCCTAAATGCTAGTTGGAAATCAAATAGAACGTTTTTGAGTCAAAACTGGTCTAAGAGTGTCGGGTCTTGTGTGAACCTTGTCTTTGAATGCTTGAATGAATTGTCATTATGCTTATGTGTGATTTGGATCTTTGTAATGTTTGTGATGAGCGTGGACGAAAGTCTGCGATCATCTAGTATTGGATTAAGGTATAAGGTAATTAGTGGATAGATAGTTGGGTTCCTAACCTCTCCCTTGCACAACATCTATCATCTTTCCTATCACCTGAGTACCTTATCTTGTCAATGGATTGCTTCTGTTCTTGACACTGGGTCAGACATGACTGTGATTATGAATGTTGGGATTTTGATTTATGACAGATGGTTGGGACAAGAGGATCGACGGGTGGTGGCAACCAGAACCAGAACCAGAACCAGAACCCGAACCAGAACCAGAACCAGCCGCCCACCATGGAGGATCTAGTCCGCTTGCAGACGCAGACGATGCAACAGTTGACTCAGGCCATAGCTTTGATGCAGCAGAACCTGCAGAATCCACCGGTTCAGCCACCTCCCCAGCCCATCCGGGACAGGAGGGGAGAGTTCTTGAAGGGGCGCCCGCCAAAGTTCTCCCGCGCCAAGGACCCGATGGAAGCAGAAGACTGGATCAAGGCAGTGGAGAGACAACTCGACATTGCCCAGTGTGATGACAGGGAGAAGGTGCTCTACGCCTCTGGACAATTTGAAGGAGCCGCTCTCGACTGGTGGGTAGCATACCAATATGCGCAACCCGATCGCAACCAGATCACCTGGCAGCAGTTCAGTGATGCCTTCCGTGCTCACCATGTGCCTGAGGGACTGACGGTCCTGAAGAAGAGGGAGTTCCTAGCCCTGACGCAGGAAGGAATGAGCGTCACTGCCTACCGTGACAAGTTCCTCGAGCTGGCCCGCTACGCACCGGATGAGGTGTCGACAGATGAGAAGAGGCAAACTCGCTTCCGAAATGGACTCCAGGATGTTTTGCAGCTGCAGTTGATGTGCATCACCTTCCCAACCTTCGGTGCATTGGTTGATGGTGCTTTGATGGTGGAGCACAAGCGCCGTGAAATTAAGGACAAGAAGAGAAAGTTCATGAACCAGCAATCTGGCAGCAACGTCCGCCCCCGCTACAACCCCCAGCAGGTGAATCAGCAGCGCACTCAGGGACAGTCAGGTCATCAGGACCATCAACATACCCAGCAGCAGCAGCACTACCAGAACGAGCAGCATAACACTCAGGCTTCACGCACCACCCCGGCTAACACCACTCCTGTTGACCCAAGGGCATGCTACCACTGTGGTGAACAGGGACACTACGCTAAATTTTGTCCCCGGAGGATCCAGAACTCCACTAGTCAGAACAACAACCAGAAGACAGGGCCACAACCAGTTCAGAATGGGAATCAGCAGCAGGCGCAGGGAAACCGTGGCCAGCAGAACTACGCCAGGGGCAAGCTCAACCATGTGGGAGCGGAGACTGCAGAAAGAGCCACAGACGTGGTAGTCGGTACGTTTCCGGTCAACTCACAACCTGCTACAGTTTTGTTCGATTCTGGAGCTTCGCATGCTTTCATATCTGCTGATTTCGTGAAAAAGAACTTGATGCTTATGCAACCTATGGGAAATACCATGTTAGTTAACTCACTGGGAGGAGAACTTCGGGCCACATTACGTTGTCCTAACGTAGTGGTTAACATAAGGGGGGTAGACTTCTTAGCACACCCTATAGTCTTAAACTCTATCGGGATGGATCTGATTTTGGGAATGAGCTGGCTAGCAAAGTACGAAGCAGTCATACAGTGTTCTAAGCGTGCAGTTCAGTTAATGGCTCCAATAGGAGAGAAGATTGAGTATCAGGCAATTAAGTCCTCAGAGATTGGTCAAGGTTTTGGAGGAATTAGAGAGGGTCACCGGGAACAAAGACATCCGTGTGTGCAAGGAAACGTCACTCAGAAGGTGAAGCAACTTGTGAAAGAAAGGATGGATCTCAAGGCGGAATATCCATATCTCTTCCAATCTAGATCCGAATCTCGGGGACGAGATTCATTTTAAGGGGGGTAGATTGTAACACCCTAAAAATGGCCTTTTTAAAATTTAGTAATTAATTGGCTTTTTATATTCAAGTGCTCATAATTAACGTAGGAAAATAAAATTTTTGAATAATTAAAAGCAAATATAGGGAATAGAAACATTATTGTTGCATTCATACTGGTGCATTTATTTTTGATTGTTGAATTCAAATTTGAATTTGAATTCAAATGAGTGTTTGAATAAAAGAAAAACCTTTTCTTTTTCTCTCTCTTTTTCCTTCTCTTTTTCAGCCCAGCCGGCCCACTCCTTCTCTCTCTTTCTTTTCTTTTTCTTCCCGCGGCCCATCTCCCTTTTTCCTTCTTCGCTCGGCCCAGCAGCAGCTCCGGCCCAGCAAGCCCGCGCGCCTTCTCTCTCTCTCTGCGACTGACCAGTGGGCCCGCTCTGTCGGCGCGCTTCTCCTCCGTTTGAGTCGCTGACGCGCTGGCCCCACACGTCAGTGCCGTCTTCTTCCTCCGGTCGTGAGCGAGCAGAGCTCCTCCCCGATCCGTGCCGCCGCGTCGCCGTGCCGTGCCTGGACTCCGCTCGGCTTGGCGCGCACGCCAAGGAGCCTGAAGCCCCCATAAATAGCGCCGCCAGCCCCGTTCTTGAGCCGTGGCCCCAACCCTAGCCCAAACCCTAGTGCCGCCGAGCTTCCACGCCGCCGCCACCGATCCGCTGTCTCGCCGCCGCCTAGCCGCCAAGAGGTTGCCCCGAAGCTTCTCCGTGTGGTAAGGAGCATGCCGAGGCCAAAACCCCCTTTCCTCTCGCTCTCCCGCGCTTGCTCGAGCTCGACGGAGTTCTCTCTCCGCCGCCGGCCGTCGCGAGCCGTCTCCGCCGCGCGTAGCTCGCTTCCAACCCCCAAAATCGATTCGCCATCTTCCTCCCTCTCTCCAGGACCAATCACGGCGAGCTTTGGACCACCGTAGCCCCCAGCCGAGCTTACTCCGGCGAGCTTCGGCCTAGCGCCGCCGCGCTCCGGCGACCCCTTTGAGCCGATCTGTTTTCCACCGTTTCGATTCCCATCCAACGGCCCAGATCTGATCCGAGCCCGGTCCACCGTGGACCCGTGGGCCGCGGTCTACGGCCGGTCCACGGCACAGTAGAAGGTGACGTCAGCCGACGTCAGCAACCAGCCGTTGCCATGGCGATTTTGCAAAAGAGCCCCTGCAGTTTTTGAAAATCAACCCGCGGTCCACCTCTATTCAAAAGTAATTACAACTAAGTCCTTTTTCTTTCGGTTTAGCCCCTGTCCTTTTGAAAAATCATGCCCGCCGTCCTAGAAGTCGTTTTTACGCCGCAGCCCTTGTGTTTTTATTCAAAATTATGTTTTAGGTCCCTGGTTTCTTTCAAAAACACCCCTGGAAGCCTAAAACCTTTACCAGCAAGCCCCTAGAGCCCGTTTTAAGCGTAGTTTCTCCGTTTTAACTCCGATTTGAGTGATTCTCGCGCTCACGTGTTCGTAGTAAAGCGTAGAGTAACCCTAAAGCCTCCTTTTCATCTTTTGTTTATGTTTGGTGTACTGTTCTAATTAAATGTCTTGTTTGCATGTATGTGTGGATGCTTGTGTGGTGATCTATGTGAGTAGTTGCCGAGCCGTTCGAGTTCGCCGACGATCCCGTTCTCGAAGAGCAGTTGCAGCAGCAGTTCACTGAGGAAGGCAAGTATAACATGGACCATCCTTGTTACCTATTCACCTATTAATCACATAAATCATATGCATGTGTCTAATACTGTTAACCATTAAGGATGTTCCTAGTCTTTACCCTATTCCTTGTTACCCGGGGTTTTATGCATTATGGTTAGATTATGCTACGCGCTGCAACCAACATTTATTTTTAATGTCAATATTGAATTAATGGTTCACTTCAATGATGGTTAAAAGATGCTTTTTAGCAACATGGTTCGGGGAACTAGAGCATGTGCTGTGTGCTTTGTTCTAGTGTCTCTATAAGGTTTGGTCTAGGGAATTAGAGCATGTGCTGTGTGCTTTGTTCTAATGTCTCTCCATAAGGTCCGGTTCTTAAAGCGACAACCCAGGAACCTGTTCGCCGCCGTTGGAACTATAATGGCTCTGGTCTTGGATAACTAGCTTGTACGTCTCTAGCTCGCCAGTGGTTACCGAAAGGCGTATGTGGGGTGCATGGATGAGAGTATAGTTTGATCCATCGAGGACGGTTTTATCCGTTGGCTATGCCCCGTTAGGCAAAGTCCCGTGATGTAAGCGCCCGAGGTACGGCAGCTTCACACGTTGCGATGATTGCGCTCTCGCTCTGGACGCCATTGACCCCCTCACGTTGCGCCCTGAGCGTACGTCAATCTCGATGCCTTGGGTTATGCTGCCTATGTTGAACCAAAACAGCTACTCTGCTTGCTAGGGTGTTTTGTGAAAGTCCTCGTAACATAAGTTCTTTTGGATTTATGTGACCGGCGGGTAAAGGGCGAAACCTCTGCAGAGTGTTGATCTATCATGATAGCCGTGCTCACGGATACGAGCGGCCTGGATCCTTTTTGATTAGAAGATGATATTAGTAGTTGATGTTGGTTTGTTCTATAATCACTCATACCTTATTAATGGGTTTATACTTGGGTTCTACTCATTTGTAGTAATTTGGATGACAATAAAACGAAACAACTAAAAGTGCTACTGCAGTTTAACCGTGTCCAGCCTTTTGTCCTTGCATAACCCGTGTTATACTTGTTAAGTAAGATGGTTTACTTACACTTGTAACTATTCAACAAAATCCCGGATGGGTAACAGATGGAGCATTGAATGATCAGTCGCTTGCTGAGTTTCCGGAGGATCTGCCGTACTTCTAAGCTGTGTTCAACCAGTCGGTGTCCCTGTGGATTTGAGGCTCTACTAGTTATGAAGCGTTTAATAGTATTAAGACTTCCGCTGTGTTATTTGTTTAAGACTATGTCTTGTGTTAAACTCTGATATAAACTATTTTATTCGAGCATTGTGTTCTCTGTGATTCAATATTTGTAATCTATATGTGTTCTGTGGACATCCTGGGCACACATATGGAAGTATTCGGATTTCTTGGAAATCTGGGTGTTACATCGGGAGAAAGCGTGGGCCGCACGCTTTCTCCTTTACGAGTCTGGCCTACCCTCAGGTCTGTTCCCGAGGCCCTCCTTGACTCTTCTCTGAGCGCCGGGCCGGGCGACGCGAGGGCTGTCCCACGGGGTCCGATCTCCTAACCTGGTGGGATGGGGGTCGGGCGTGACAGGAGTCCCCGACCTCTCCGCCTCCCCGGTCGTCGGGGGGGGGGGTCTGCCGAGATGAGAGTTCTCGACCCCTTTGTCCGTCTGATTGTTTGGGGGTCGGGTGAGACAGAGATCTTCGACCCCTTTGTTTCCCAGGCCTTTGATATGATCGACTCTTATCCATTATCGGGCTCTCTCATTATTCACTAGCCATTAACGGGTGCTGTGTCGGTGGGGCCTCCTAATTCATGACCCCCACAGGTGGGCATCGAAGTAGTGCCTAAACTTCCGCTAGGCAATGAGGATGGCGTTGACCATCTTCTGCACGTGGAGGTAGCGTGTCTTGGACTCGGTCAAGACCTCACTGATGTAGTAGACTGGGTGTTGGACCTTCAGCGCATGTCCTTCCTCGTCGCGTTCTACCACGAGGACTGCACACGCCACCTGGGTAGTTGCCGCCACATACAGGAAGAGGCGCTCTCCCTCACGCGGGGGCACCAGGACCGATGGCTCCGTGAGCATGTGCTTGAGCTGGTCCAGTGCTTGTTGGGCGTCCGCGGTCCACTCGAAACGGTCTGCTTTCTTCAAAATCTTGTAGAGGGGGAGTCCCCACTCACCTAGGTGGGATACGAACCGGCCTAAGGCAGCAAGGCAACCAGCGAGCTTCTGGATGTCCTTCACAAAGCTAAGAGGTCCCATGTTGGTGATGGCAGTGATCTTCTCGGGATTTGCCACAATGCCCCTTGCGGAGACCATAAATCCCAGAAGGAGGCCTTTCGAGACCCCAAACACGCACTTCTCTGGATTCAACTTGACGCAGTTCGCCCGCAGGCGGTCGAACGTCGCTTCTAAGTCGTGTACAAGATCATCGGCTCGCTTGGACTTGACTACGATGTCGTCCACATAGACCTCGACGAGGTCGCCTAAGCACTGGCTCATGCAACACTGGAACGTTGCCCCAGCATTCTTTAGGCCGGAAGCCATTGTGGTGTAAAGAATATACCGCACGGGGATGTGCCGCATGTCGTGATCAGGACCCAACCAGTCCTGGACCTTCGCGGTGTCCGCCACCGGAATGTGCCGCCGTGAGCCGTCGGCTGGCTTCTTGTCGATGGGGCTGGGCGACCGTGAATCCACGGCACCAACCCCACAGTGCCGCCTACTTTCGGTAGAGCTCTCTGCCTGTTGCACCACTGCACGCTCGGGGAGCGTCTTTAGTCCATTCTGGACTCGACGCTCTTCCGGCGTTGACAGCTGAGGCAATTGTCTGGTGAGTAACGTTGCCGCTGCGATGCACTGGCTCACTCGATCGAACAATGGGTAACCATCGGCGTTGGTTTCGATCCGTTGACCCACCTCGTGCGCTCGCGCTCGGGACGTTGGCTCGAGACCCACGTCTAGTTGGGCTTGTTCGAGATCGAGGGCGAGTCGCGCACCTTCCAGCTCCTGTCGCTTCGCCGCGTCTTGCTCCAGGGTTAGCCGAATTTCCACCCCGTTCGCCAGCCGTGGGGGAACCCTAGTTGGTAGGTCCTCTGGGAGGACGACGGTGAAACATTCTCACATGGGGCAACATTCACCCACCCATGGAGGGCGGTCTAACCCTAGACCCCGTCCTTGGCAAGGTTCACATAAGTCGAGTGTGGCACCTGGGTCCGCATAACGTCCCAAGATGCCCTCGTACCACAAAAGGTGCACTTTGTGTGAGCCCTTTTGAGGCCTTTCCATACCTGGCGCCGCACCAAGACGGAGAAAGCTTGTGACACGTCCTTCAGGCCAAAACGGAACGTTGATGCCACGCCTTCCAGAGGGCGTGCACCGGCTCTCCCGCCGGCAGGCTTTTTGGGTCGTATGACGAGGGAGAATCCCAACGCTTCGTCTGGACGCTGGCGCCGAATTGTCGCGCCTGTCGAGGTGGTGCATGATTTGTTCACGTCCCACCTTGGACACTGCGAACGGGGTCCGGGAGCGGGTGCTCATGGCCTGCGTTGCCATCACGGTCCCCTCTCGACCGAGAGCGCTGCCTCACCGCCCCATGGGAGTTGTCCCATGGGTGTGGCCTTGCGGCTGAAGTTGTTGACGAGGGTGAGGCGTGGCGCGCCACATGCAGCGCCTCCATGATGAACTCGAGGCTGCCGAAGTGGATGGTCATGCCTAGCCCCAACGGTGGTCACAAAGACCGGCTATCTCACACCAGGTGTCAGCGAGGACGAAGATGTGCGTAGGCCCTTACCTGGCGCGCCAACTATTGGTGGGTGGCACACGGGGTGCCTCACGCCGGCGAGTATCGATCACAGAATAAGCACGTCTCGGTGGAGAATGGTTCAAGAGACACAAGACAAGGAGTTTGTACCGGTTCAGGAGAAATCCCTACGTCCAGTTGTGGCGACCTGTGGTTGTATTGCTCTCTTGTCAGTAGATTACAACGAAGGTTGGTTCAAGCCGCGGGTGTAGAATGCGTGTAGGGAACTAAAGTGTTCTAGGGATCGAAAGTCTCCAGAATGGATCTCCCCCTCGCAGGAGGAAGCCCTCCCTTTTTATAATTCAAGGGGAGGGCCTTGTTAATAATGGCATTTTACCTATTTATCCTTGGAGGTAGGCGCTCCCGGTGGTTGCTCGTTGTCGGCTTAGTGCGTCCGGCGACCCCCTCGCTGGTTGCCGTGTGTCCCTAGCCTGCCTCCAGGCAGCTTTGCAATAGCTTCCTTCTTGGCTGCTAGCGTAACAGAGCATGTACTGCTACTTTTTCCCCTGGCGCTGGGCTGCAGATCAGCTTTCCTAGTTGACAGGTCTGTACATGCTGTCGGGTGACGGTCGGGAGAAAGCGTAGGCCGCACGCTTTCTCCTTTGCGAGTTTGGCCTGCTTTTGGGACTACTCCCGAGGGCTGTCTTGTACCTTTTCTACGCGCTGAGTCGGGCGACACGAGGCCCTCCCAGCAGGGTCTAACCCCTTGACCTGGCGGGACGGGGTCGGGCGAGGCGAGAGTCCCCGACTCCATCGCCTCTCCGACCGTTCTGGGGTCGGGCGAGACGGAAGTTTCCGGCCTCTTCATCTCCTTGAGTCTTTCGGGAGTCGGGCGAGACGGAGGTCCCCGGCCAGCTGCGAATAGGATTGCCCTCATCCGATATCAGGCTCTCTCATCGCTCGCCTGCCGTTAGCGGACGCCGTGTTGGTGGGGGCCCCTAACCCATGACCCCCACACCATGTGGCAAGTCAAAAGACGGACGCGTGCTAGAGTGTAAATTGGATTGCTCGTTTTAAAAAGATCACTAAAGATGGTCTGAACCAAACTGTTATTAGAGCATTTGTATTAGTAATGTGGTGTGACGAATTGGGTTAGTGAACCAAACACTGTTTTTTATTGTGAACCAAACACTGTTGTCTTACTACGTGTCCTCCACCTAATATTTATCCAGGACCAGAAACAAGAACAAGAACAAACCCGTCATCGATTCTTATCTCTTCAGGCTAATAACCTAATGGTCCAACTTGAATAGTCCTAAGAGCATCTCCAACAGTGCCCAAAAAAAGTAGTCCCAAAACATTGGTTTTAGAAACTTGCTAAAAATTATTGGGAGTGAAAAAAGCCTTTTTCTCCAA
The DNA here is from genome assembly GCA_015342445.1 of Digitaria exilis. Classification (NCBI taxonomy): domain Eukaryota; kingdom Viridiplantae; phylum Streptophyta; class Magnoliopsida; order Poales; family Poaceae; genus Digitaria; species Digitaria exilis. The sequence continues at coordinate 185,327 of JACEFO010000117.1, forward strand.
CAGTTCCAAATAATTAGCTCCAAAATAGTTAAATTTCAGGATTGGGAGTGCAAGTGAAGGGGGCAAAAATGGCTCTAGAGCCCATTGTTTTTGGGAGTTTGGAAGAAGAGTATAGTACGCCACCAGTCCCTAAACTTATACCATTGTGTCATCCCGGTCCCTAAACTCACAAATCGACCATTTAGGTCCTCAAACTTTTTCGGCTATGTCATCCCGGTCCTTAAACTTGCAAACCACCCATTTAGGTCCTCAAACTTGTTCACTTGTGTCATTCCAGACCTTAAACTTAGTTTGTACTATGATTTGAGTCAAAACAGAACGATCTAAAAACATAATATAAAAAAATCATAACGTTTTCATAACTCGAATGAAGATAAAATTTCTATCAAAATTGTAGATCTCGTTGTGATCTACAACTTTGCTGTTGAAAATTTTTTGAATTAAAAACGTTAAGGGTCTCAAAATATTATTATATGTTTAAAGATTTTGAAATTTAAAAATGAAAATTTAGGAAAAAACGATTTTAAATTAAAAACTTTTTAACTATAAAGTTGTAGATCATGTCGAAGGCTATAATTTTCATATAGATGTTTTCTTGATTCGAGTTCATATGAAAAAGTTATGAATAATTTTTCGATGTGAAGTTTTTAGATCACCTGTTTAAGGACCGGGATGACACAAGTGAAGAATTTTGAGGTTCTAAATGGATGATTTAGAAGTTTAGGGATCAAGTTGACACAACCGAACAAGTTTAATGACCTAAGTGGTTGATTTGTGAGTTTAGAGACCGAGATGACACAACGATACAAGTTTACGGACCAGTGACATACTTTACTCCAAATAGCCACCTGTTTAGAGCACTGTTGGAGCAAGAGTTTTTCAATTAATTCCCAAAATAAGATTTTTAGGAACATACCAATATAGTGCCCGTGCGTTGCTACGGGACTGAAACAATTGTATAACAAATTACATTGAACATTCCAGAAGACAATAATTCACTGTTACAAGTTCCTTGTTACAAAATAGAACAATTTACTCTATTAAAAATTTAAATCGAAGATGCGATTAAGATACTTTTTATATGTTCTGGAAGCATCTTTCGATATATTTTTGCTTCGTTCGACAAGACTTCAGTGACGAAAATCTGTCGCATTACGGTCGGATCCTGTAAACACAAGGAATACATGCGTAAGTATCCTCTTTTGAAAATAGTAAATGAATTGCTTTTTATATTTAAGTGCTCATAAATAATGTAGGAAAAATAAATTTTTGAAGAACTAAAAGTAAATGTAGGGAATAGAAATATTTATTGTTACATTCATGTTGGTCCATCTCTTTTTGGTTGTTGAATTCAAATTTGAATTTCAGTTTGAATTCAAATGAATGTTTGAATAAAAGGAAAAGAAAAACATTTCCTTTCTCCCTCTCCCTCACCTTCTCAGCCCACCTAACCGGCCCACTTCCTCTCCCTTCTCCTCCCATCACGCAGCCCATACCCCCTTCCCCTGCGCGGCCCACCGTGCGGCCCAGCAAGCAGCCGGCCCAGCAGAGCTGCAGCAAGCTCGCCTCTCTCACTCTCTCAGTGGCTGCTGCGCGGGGCCCACATGTTGGCGCCTTCTTCCACCTCCGGCTGCCGCCTAGCCGCGACCGAGCCGAGCCCGACCAAAGCTTGAGCTCGAGTCCGACGCGTCGCGCCCTGGCCTTCTTGGCGTGCACGCCAATGCACCGCCTCAGCCCCTATTTAAGCACCGGGGTACCCCTTGAACCCCTTCTTTTCTGCAAACCCTAAACCCTAGTGCCGTCGACCTCGAGCTCGCACCGCCGCCACCAATCCACCGCCTCGCCGCCGCATTGTCGCCAAGAGCCCGTCTCGAAGCTTCACCGGAAGGTGAGGAAGATCCCCATCCACCTCGCGATTTCTCTCTCCCTCTCGTTTACCCATACGAGCTCAACGTAGTTCATCCTCCGCCACCGCTCCTCGCTAGCCTTCGCCGCCGCACGACCCTCGAGAAGAACCCCAAAAACCGGTTCCCCATCTCCCCCTCTTTCTCCTGGGCCAAGCGCGGTGAGGATTGGAGCTAAGCAGCGCTTTCTCGAGCCAACTCCGGCGAAGCCCCACCGTGCGCCGCCGTGCTCCGGCGACCAAAAGCCCCAACCAACCTGAGCCGTCCAGATTAGATCCAATGGCTTAGATCCGATCCGAACCCAGTCCACCGTGGACCCGTGGACTGCGGTCTACGGCCGGTCCACGGCATAGTTGACCGTGACGTCAGCCAACGTCATCCCTCAGCCGCGCCGTGTGTTGGCAGTCGATATCTATGATTTTACTGCCAACATTTCTCCAAATTTCATGCTCATATAGTGATAATCATGCTGATATCATTTACACTAATGAGTTCCACAAGTTTTGTGCACCAATATGTTTTGCAAGGAAATACAGGTAAAATGGTGCATAAACATCAACGTTGGCGAAGCCATACAAGTGAAGGTTCAAAGGTGACTTGGACATGATGCAAAAGTTATCCAAATTGCATACTTGACAGCACCATGTCGAAGAGCTCTCCGAGACGATCAAAATGAATATTTGGATCACCCAATTCGGAGTCCGGACGAGAAAGTTACGCATCCCGGAAGTCGCCGGCAAAACCTGCCGGCCGGCCGGCCTGACCCTAGGCCGGTCGGCCTGGGCAAGGCCGGTCGGCCGGGGAGCTCCACCAACTGGCCCCAGACTTTGCACAATGGCTCTAGGGAGTCACCAATGGGCCTCCATGCAAGGTTTGGTAAGGATGGACAAGTTTAAGACCGAAAAGCCTCACATAACTTGTCCTAGGCCTTTCGGTAGGCCTTTCGGTCCTAACTGCCACAACCGCCTTGGAACCGGTCATAACCATCATCACCAGAGCATCAGGGTCGTCCACAAGAAAGGCAGTGGAGAATGGACGAAATCCCAGGCCGATCGGCCTAGGGAGGCCGGCCAGCCTACCACCGAGGCGGTTTCGCCCCATCTTTTGCGTGGCGGTTACTCTGGCAGTTGGAGTGACGGTTATGGATGCAACCACCCTTGAACCGACCTTGAGTGGCTATAAAAGGAGCCCCTCACCCCCTCACTCAATCATCCTTTGGAGAGAAGAGAAGGCTCAAGATGTAGTCCACTATCTTAGAGTAGAGTAGAGAGAGTAGTGGGTGAGTGCTTGGGTGACAGCCAAGCTTGTAGAGGGAGTTCGGGAGTCATCTCGGCCTTCCCCCAACATCGTTCCGCCCCCGAGGAATAAAGCTTCAGAGTTCATCTTATTAAGTCCTTGGTCTCTTGCCTTAGTTCCTCGCTAGTTCTACTCTTTACCTTCAGCAGTTTATCTTTATCCTACCTTGATCTGCGGGATCCCATGTCTTTTCCTCATAAGCCCTTCGCGTTGGGTGGAGGTCAGTAGTTGATAGCTTAAGCATGGTGCTTGTGCTTGATAACTACCTTGGGTTGTGTTGCACCCCATGGAACTGAATGTGGTAGGTGGCAGGTGGTGACAGCCCTGTCCGTCCATTGTAGTCCACCACGTTTGGGTGTATTCATAACAGTAGTTGCCGGGCCTGGGGGAACCCCTCTCTCATCCCGTTCTGAGTTCTCCCCGCCTTAGTCGTCGAAGCAGATCTGGTTAGCTTAAGGATAAGTTATCTGGGGTAACGAGTAGCTAACTAAGGTTAAGCTCTCTACTCCTTTGCCTGTTCTCCTCAGGGGGTCCGGTTAGAGAACTTTAGGCTAGTCGCGTCTACCGTTCCTTGGATTTGACATCCAGCTTTTTACTCCCCTGGTGAAAGGATACAGCGGTATCCGTGCGCTTGCGGATTCGTTAGGCTAAGCAGTGCCAACATGCTTTTCTGGCGCCGTTGCCGGGGAATGGTAGCAACACTAGTTTAGAATTTTCTAGCTGTACACTTTTCCACCCTACCACATGGAGCATACCCTGCTCCTAGTTTTCCGGCAGTTCCATTTCGCGAGTTTTTGGAACTACCTCCATCCTTCCACCCCCACCACATGGCTTTGAGACCCGTCCCAGTCTCGTTGCCATGGTTCGTTCACAATCCTTGGATTAGATGAGGAGAATTGCTCTCCTATTTTTCCCGGGATGAACCAACGCAGAGTTTTTCTTGTTTTTCTCTGACGGGAGAAGCAAAGCTTTGGTACTATCGGAGTGCAGTTGAAGGTTGAAATTTTCCTGTTCATCTATCTTATCCCTAAGGCTCAGATAATGAGTCTCTTGGAGCAATCTAGGAAGATTCGTTGGTGGATTAAAGCCAGAAGTGCTCACGTCACTTTCTTCTTCCACCAACAGACTCTAGACTCTCCCAAGACCAAACAACAAATCCTCACCCTTTCATCAGACCACCACATCTAACCATAGGAAGTGATCGAACAAAATTCCTCAGAGAACTCTTTCGAGAATTTGGCGCATTATGCGTGCAAGTCCTGAGAAGATTCACTCCGAAAGTCACATCGCAGATTGAGGGTCTATCTGCGGTCGTGAGCAAGGAATGAATGACCTATTGGGGGGACTGACACACAAGAAGTTGTCTACGATTTTTTTTCGTAAGCACCTGAAAGGGATCAACGGCCAGATGCTGGGAAGCAAGGGAATTATCTGAGTTGTGCCTAAGGTGCAATAGTGTATTCCTGGATTTCCACATCTTTCGATATCCTGGAAGGTGACACTTCTTCTTGATTTGTCAGCCAATAGAGCATCTTGTCAACTCCATCATGATCGATCTGTGCTCCAGCTCAGAGTTGATAAAGGAAACATCCTGATCGGCCTTAGACGATCAGTGAACTTAGCCTTGCACGATCAGTGAAAACTATCTTGGAGGCTAGAGCGAGACCCAAGTGAAGAAAGCACTCAATTCAGTTATATCAGCTGAAGATTTTTGTCATCCCTATCATCCAAGAGGCAGAACCGGGCGATCCTCGCTCAACATGGAGAAGGAACCACAGCCTCCTCCACTAGAGTGAAGACCGCTGCCACCTGGATAGATAGATGCTTTCTTCACAACAATCACAGCACACCAGTCATCATCAGTGAAAACTGACAGAGAATGAGGCTTGGCAGCTGCAAAAGTCTTAGAGAAATATCGGTCCGTTTTCAGATATTCTCTACAGACTGGACGGGGATCATCCCCAACACCCATTGTGTCGCTCTGAACCGGACAAACAGCCATTTGGCTGAACGATGCGATGAGGGAGGGAGTCAAAGGAATTTTGATCTACCTCCACCTATCCCTCGCCCCTCGGCAGATAATTGTTGGTCTATGCAATGCACTGGCAACATTTTAGAGATATACGATGGCAGCCTTCTCTGTCTACTGACCTCATCAGGAATATCATTCGTTGATGAATTCTCAGTATCCCCAAAAATGGGAGAATTGTCGGAGAAGGTCTTATGTGACATGAGGATCAGGCCCCCATCGTACAATCTTCTGATTGGATTTTTCCAATCAAGATCATGTGCAACGCTAGCAACCACACAGTCGGGACAGAGCTGGATCAATGCAAGAAATATCATCATCTGAAGCATTGACCAGAACTCAACAACGGAGAAGGAACTGTCTAATGGTTTTTGCCATTGACAAGTTCAGACCCTACTTGGTCGATGTCAAAGTGATAGCACACACGGACCATGCTACACCAAGATATCTCCTGACCAAGAAGGGCAACAAGCCACAACTCGTCCGTTGGGACCCTGCTCCTTCAAGAATTCGCAAATCAAAAAGGGAAGAGAGCAAGGAAATGAGTGGCATATCATCTCCAAGGATATAAGAATAATCATATGATATGATACTCTCTCAAGGGCCATTTTACAGATTTCAAATTACACCCTCAGAGAGAAGGAATTCATTCACCTTAACAGATTTCACCTAAGGGATTTCTTACGTAATGGTTTACTCCACCGCCACAACGACCATGTGATGAGACCCGCGAGACTTTTTGTCCTTCGGCGGCGTTTCTTGCGTATCGCGCTCACCATCAAGGGCACTCATAGCGTGTTTCCACTTCTTTCATAGAGAATGAACTCCTCATATAGGATGACTATGGATTTTCTTTTCCGTACAAACCTTTTGCTTTGGTTAGATGGACTCATCACCTAGCTAACCAAAGCACAACATGCTAAGAGTCTTTGTGGAGCCCATGATGCTATACTCATTGTTCCAACTTCAGTTGGAAAGATTTTAGAGCATCTTGGTAATCATGGACTAGATGTCCACATTGGTTGAAGCACTTCAAATTGTGGTAAGGATATGGAGACTCACACTCCACCCTTAGAAGTGCATAAGCGGGTTGGAGAAAAATCACCGGGTTGCCACTCCATACCATCCCCAGACAAGTCAAGCAGGCAGTCATGAACATGGAGAAGGGATGGAAGGGCAATCGCCCGAGAAACTTTATGCACATTGAACATCATTCCCATTAGGTGATCGAGAGGTGAAACATAGATCCCCAATCAGCCAGAGTCAAAATGATGAAATCAATTGGCTGAGTTGGAGAATGGAGGAAGAAGGCCTATCATGACATATCTAAGTAGGAAGGCTTCCCTTTACGCTTCTCCTCCAGGACGATGACATGGATGTTTTCAGTTGAAAATATTCCTCGAGCTCGACATTCCAGAACTCGAAGTATGGACTGCTACGAGTATCTGAGTTAACCATAGTCCATGGTCATGGCCGGACCTAAAATGTGCCATTATCTTAGTATAGGTTTGGGTGCTGCAATTTCCCTTTTCATATTTGCTTTCCCAAAGTTTATTTTCCAACAGCACCCCCATATTTCCCTTTTCAATAAAATGTTGCTTTGATCCTACCATGTTGTTGGTGGTTGGTGCACACTTGTGTGCCAACCACACCCTTGCTCTAACTCTACACTAAGTGCGCAGAAAAAAGGACGAGCAACGCATCGACGAGCAGTCTTCACCCGCGCAAAAATAATCAACTACACATGGAGGTTTGCAATCCCTTTTTGCCCTTTCCTTTCTTGGTTTTATCCAAACTCATGCACAAGTTCATAACAATTAAAAGTTGGATGAATCACCTAGGAAGAGATGAAATTCCTGTATGTTATCAAAGGTGCATGAGCTTTATTTCTTTGCAATTACCTTTGTGCCTGTGACATCCTAGATTTTTGAAAGGAACGAAGTTTGACCAAAGTCAAAATTTGGTCAAAATTCGAAATGAATTTGGAGTAAAAATTTCAAATAGATCCAAGAGATCTATGGAGAATGTTGAAACAAAATTGAGATGAAAAAGAGTGTGGAAATAGCTCAATTAAATAGAAGAAGGAAATAGAAGAATGGTACTATTCCTGGTCTGAAAACAACACTTAGCTGTTTTCGGCTTTGGGGATTTTGAGCATTGTGGACAGCCATATTCAGAGCTGATTTGCGAGCAAACTGTTCATTATATGACCCAGGTGCAAACATAAAAGATGTTGATCAAAGTACACTAAACAAATTTATTGTTTGGGTCAGATCGAGATCGGGTCGGGATCAAGGAGAAAAACGTGGTTGAAAATCGAAACAGATATATATTCAGAAAAATCCAGAGTTTTAAGGCTGAGTTGAAATTTCTGCATTTGTGCTCAAACTGTTGAGAAATTGACAGAGGTACAAAAATAAGAAATGAAATTAAAGTCAAGACAAAGAAATTTTGTATTTCGAGAATGATCAAGTTGTATTCAAATTTTGGGAGTAATTTCAGATTGAAGTTCGGGCTGCATCTAGGGTTTCAGGTTTTTTATGAACACCCTAACCCGACCAACGATCAAGGATCAAATTCGAGCGATTGGATGGGAATTTGAGCAAGGTCCAAAAAGAGAAAGATAAATTGGAGTGTTACTCTACAACTTTTATTTTAGGATCGAAGGGAGTTTGTATGTGAATTCAAAAGTAATTTGAGTTTTCAAACTTGCTGTCTGAAAATGGGGAAAACTTGGTGCCCGAATTTGAGGCTCAAGATCTGAGTTAAACATTGATCGAAGCAACAAAGTCACTATGTGAAAGTTGTAGTGGGTGGATCCATCTTCAAGTTATCTTCTTGGAGTTTGTCAAGGTTGAATGGGTTTTTGGGAGAAATCAGACTCGCAATGTCGCGGGTTGAAAGAAGAAGGAAGCAATTAGGCAAGTTGCTTGCCGGCGAGGTCGGTTCGAACCGAGCCACGCGTCGCCGCCGTGCAGAGACTGTGACATCTCTGATGTAAAAATGTAGGAAACACCTTTGAAACAGGTTAAAAAGGGAAAAAGTGATGATGGAATTCAAAAATTCATCAAAATTCACATTTAAATTAAAAAACAAAGGTTGTTTGACACCCAACTGAAATCTCAAGAATTTTGGACTAAACTCGAAAATCTCCAAAAATAAAAGTTGTTTGTCATAATAAATAAGGCCTAGTCACTTTTTGGAACTTTTGAGAATTTTGCAGTTTAGCCCCTCAAAAACTCGAAAAATAGTTCTGAACACCTTTTTGAAATTGGGTTGTTTGAGCTTGAAAAATTTGGAATTTCAGGTTCACCCCAAAAAGAAAGTTGTGTCCTACTTCTCAAATTCCAACTTTTATTTTTACACTTTTTCATCTTCAGTTCAAATTTTTGGAGAAAATTCAAAGGGGGCAAAGGAGCTCCACTGGGCTGCCAGCTCGGCCCTGGCGCGCTCTGCGCCTGGCCGGAGCTCGGCCGCCACGTGGCCGGCGAGCGGCGGAAGCTGCGCCGAGCTGGCCGAGCCGCGGTGTCGGGTGGCTCTTGTCCTCGCGCGTTTGTCCAAGCCTTCCGCGCCGTCACGTCGCCGCGCGACAGCACGCTTTGCCTCGCGCCGCGCGAACGCCATCATGGCGGGCGGAGCACCGCCGTGGCCGCGCGCTCGCGCGCGTCGCGCAGAGCTCCTCCACGGAGAATTCTCTTCTCACTACGCGCCAAGACACTCTGTAGAGGATCTTCCACTCCCTCACGCGACAATCTTCGACGCCCAACCCTCGCGCGCGCTCTGTTCGAGCTCGGCGCGCATCAATGGCGCGTCACGTCGACTTCACTCCTCACGCGCGCTCCCGAGGCAGCACATCCCCTCTCTAGCGTGCCAAAGCACTCCACCGAGCCCCTCACACTCTCCCCTAGCTCGCGCACTTCACCAGTTCACTTCCCCGCGCTCGCTCCTGTCATCTTCAACCTCCAGCCGCGCGGACCGAGCCGAGCTTCGAGACGAAATTCGTCCTCGTCCCTCCACCATTCCCAAATCCCTCGCGCACAGAGCTAGACCACTTCCCTAGCTTCCATTTCCCCCACTTCTGGCGAGCTCTCCCCAAGTCTCTGGCGAGAAATCGGATTTTCCCCCAAATCCGCATTTCCGGCCGCCGGAGCACGCGCACGTCGAGCCCCTACTCCGAGCCCTCCCCGAGGTCAACCGAGCCCTCCACTAGCTTCGCCGAGTCTCACTGGTGCTCTAGGACCCCTCCAACCCCAACGAGATCCACCACCCTCGCCGGAATCGAGCTCGCGGCGGCCGCACCGCCACCGCACGTCGCCGGCGAACTCCGAGCTTCCCCCGGCCTCCCAACCGCCACCAATCGACTCGTGGTGAGCCACTGGTTCTTTTCCCCCACTTCCCCGACCCTATCTCGCCGTCGTTTGGCCGGCGCAACTCCGGCGACAAGCCGAGGGCCTTTGTTCATCTTCTTCGTTTTTCCAGGGTTCCCAGTGAAAAAGTCAGGGACCTGTTCGCGAAGTTTCAAAAGATCCGAGGGCCGGCGCGTAAAAGATTCTTAAGGTTTAACCCTTTTTCCCGAAATATTGTAAAATCCACCAAAAATCGTACAAAAATCAGAAAAATGCACAAAAATACTCCCTGGATTCGTGAGATTGTAAACTCCAATCTCATGTTAGCATGTATATACTTTTGGTGAACCAATTTTGAATTAAAATTCAAACTGTGAATTTAGAAACTTGTGCACCATTTCAAATCCAGAGCTCCGCTAGGGCTGAGCTTTGGATATGTTGTTTGAAGTGACTTTGGACACCTTGTGTCCAAAGGGGATCTAAAAATATGGACCGTAGCTTCAATTATGAATTAATTTGTGATTCCTGTCTTTTTGCAGTCCTGGAATTATTAAAAATAATCCATGCAGCTAAAAATCACCATTTTTCTCCAGAGGCCTAAGAACTTGTTAGCACATCTGTTAAAATGCAAAACTTAATTTTTGCTCTGTTTAGACTAGCAAATAAATAGATATGTGTTTTCGGATAGAAATTTGTTGAGGACTGTCCAAGGGTTCTTTTGAGCCACCACTTGGTCAGAGCCCTCCTTGCAGTCATGACTAGCTCTGGTAGGAAAATTTCCTGATTTGGATGTATTTTCGATTTTATATGAATTTATCTTGTTCCTGTAGGCAGCAGTTTGTACTATTTTTAATAAATTCTGTGTAGCTCAGTTTTAGCTAAATTTTGGAGTGAGCCTAACTCTTATACTGTAGCTGTCATAAAGTTTATAGATAAAAAGGATGAAATGAAATTGAGAAACAAAAATGAGAAGAAACTAAGGTGGAATTGAGTTATATAAAAGAATAGACCTTTTTGATAATTAATTAAAATAAAACATGGAATGGTTTAAAATTCCAGAACAGCACCCTAACTCCAAAATAATAAATGGAAATTCTTTTATGTATGTACACAATCACCATAAAAAATGCGTAAAATTTTTCCACACCCCTCCTCTAATTTTGTGAAGGAGAAAGTAGTACTTTAGCATGTCTAGGTGAATATGGCCTTCAAGGCCTTAGTTTTGGAAGCACTAGGCAGCCACTATAAAGTTATGCATCTCATGTAGAAGGCGCTATTCCGGACGGCTTCTACCATCTCATCCCCGTCGACGGAGAAGGCACCCCGGAGAACGGTGCCGGCGAAGGAACGGTCGACCCGGAGGCTAACCCCCAGCTAGAGCAAGAAGGCAAGCCCCAGAGCATAACCTAACCTTTAAAGTTTATGCATCTATGAATTCCCTATGCTTGTGCATTTACGTTTCAAGGAGTTGATTGAATACCTTAGCTGCACGTTTCTAGTACCTATGATTTGCAACACTAGTATGAAAGGATCGTTAGGGCATTGCTTTAGGTCCGTTACAAGTCGAGTGATTTCCTGTCACTCGCGAGACATAGGAGTTGCTTGTCTTTACTTATGTTGGAATCATAAGGATGGACGGGCGGGATGGTAGATGTAGATCTCCCGTCCGTGTATGATAATTGATTTAAGGTCGAAACGTGTGGTTGAGTGTGTCAAGTTTTTGAACGTACCACATGCATGCCGATATATGGGAATCGGTAAGCCCTATACCAGATTGAAGCAGCTAGGGCCGATAGCCATCTCTCCTTGGAAACTTTGTTTCCCCTGCCGTACACTTGTGGATATATGCGTGATGCTGTGAGTGAAGCAGTAAACCTTTATCCTAAGGAAGTGGACCCGGTTCCGAATTGTGGATCGATGGGAAAGGTTGCGAAGTGCTTGTACCTTTTATAGCAAGCATTATCCGTGTGTGTTGGGTTTCCCCTGGCCAGGTAGCAAAATTCGGTTCGAACTGTCCACTTCTCGCGGTTAATGAGACTGCTTGACCGCCTGGCTGCATTGAGTAATAAGTGGAACTATGAGAATGATGAACTTGTTGTATGAATTAAATTGTATTGCACCACTTGTATGCTTAGAGAGGATGCTAATCTAGGATGGTTAAATCTACTAGAATATGATGCTAAAACCATGAAAGCAAGGATCTACTCTTAGTTGCTTTTTGGCAAACAAACCCACCAGCCAAAAGCCTCTCATGTCTAGATGTCGGTGATGTAGTTTTCACCCAACGGGTAAGCCTTGCTGAGTATTAGTATACTCAGCCTTGCTTGTGGCTTTTATTACAGGTACGGTGTTGGATGTGGCAGTCGATGCCATTACTTGGCCTACCCAGGTTCCCCCTGGATGGCACATCGAGTGGGTTCCGTCCTCTGCCGAGGAACGGGAGGAGTAGCACCGTGGCAGGCTTCATCATGGTGTTACTATGTATCGACGCTAGTTTTCTTTCCGCTGCAATGAACCTTCTTATTCCGCTGCAATGAACTACTTTATTCCGCTGCAATGAACCTGATACTCTGATTTGAATTTCAAACTTGGTTTGTAATAACTTTATGATACTCTTTATGTATGTTGAATTTGTGGAATGTTGTAATCTCTGGAACTCACCTTCGTGTGGGCGTGCTTGTTGTTTCGATCGAGAAAGAACGTGGTTAAATCGGGTTTAATCCGACGGCGCTCCAGCTTATTCCGGATTAAGTGCCTGACTACTCGATTAGTGGTCCAGGGGTACTTAACTTGGAATAATTTCGGAGTGGTCCGCCACAGCTGGTATCAGAGCCGAAACAGGCACTAGAGAGAGCAACAAACCTTAAACAAACATTTTGGAATAAAACTTGCCAACTCGTACTTCCGCCGCGCTTTGCGATGGAAGGTTATTCTTAGGACCGCTAAGGATGTTACCTAGAGCGTGAAGTCTATGTGGGTTAAGGGATCACGATATGATAGGTGGCTAATAATATATTATACTGACTTCCAGCACATTTCATTCTGTCATTTACTTTACGCAATGGTGGGCGCAAGGTACGGCGATTGCTGTAACGTACCACGGCACTATATGAAAATATAGTGGCGGCACATAGTCAATACGCTGTGATGGCGTATGAAAATGGAATAGCATGGTGGGCGCAAGGTACGGCGATTGCTGTAACGTACCACGGCACTATATGAAAATATAGTGGCGGCACATAGTCAATACGCTGTGATGGCGTATGAAAATAGAATAGCATGGTGGGCGCAAGGTACGGCGATTTCTGTAGCGTACCACGGCATCATATGCAAATATGATGCCGGCACAAAGTCAATACGCTATTTCATGAGCGTATGAAATTGTCAATATGTTGCCTTGGTGACATATGAAATATTGCCCGTTCAATGTTGAACGTTCGGGTGCCACCTCTATAGTGGGTGGTAATGTATGGAGACGCTTTCGTGAGTGCTGGCACGAAAGGTTGATTATATATGCTCTGGAATGGAATTTTCTGCAGGTACACTAACCACGATTCCGTATGTTGAACGGTTAGAAAAGTTCGGCTAGTTAATATAGGGAGAGACGGATATTGCCTAGCCACCGGCACTAACTTCGTAGGCCAAAAGTTTATTGGCACGTGTGTTGGTGAGAACGAATAGGCCGCTCATGCATTGCATTTCACTGAAATAATATTGAACCTTAACACGTGGCCATCGAAACCGCCGTCGAAATTCAAATCACAACCAAAACTCTGCCGAAACCAGTCTGTTTGCACCTTCAATTCGAAACTGAAAACGTTGTCAAATGAAAAAGTGTTCATCATGAAAGTTGTCAAGAATGTTATCTAGTTTATGCTGTAAAATTGTCAACGAAAATGGTTTAGTAGAACTAGAGTTATGTTTAAAATGGTAACCCCCTGTCTGCTGGAAATTTCTGGGAACAGTGAGAAACAAATTGAATTTTTACACCGTCTTAACGACAGTTTCTGCTCAAACCTCCAACATAAAACTTATTTGGAATTACTTAAACAATGTCCTGGCCAAATTTGGGAATTTTTGAGCTTGTAGATGTCGAGTTCTATAATTTTTATTACACTATCCAGAATCTGTTTTATTTCCTTGGCGCTAACCGGTTCTCACCCTTGCCCCTTTCTTTTTGGTTCAGAATGGACGCTCACGCTGACTTGGCTAGCTACCCCAACGATGTTTCCTTTTCAGACTGCCTAGGATGGGAAGGTTTCCCTAGCATTCTGTGGTCAGTTTTGCAGGCGCTCGATTATCCTACCCCGCCACAATATGAGAGAACCCTCATCCGAGACCGAGGTGTGACCCGATCTCGTGTGCGTTTGGTGGTACATCGCCATCCACCGTGTCCTAGCTCCCCCACTTGGAGTGTGGAAGTTCATGGACACCACATGGAGACGACTTGTGAGCTAGCTGCCTTGAATGGCATCAGTTCTTTTTGTGCTCAGAACCAGGACTTGGTAGAGCACCAGTTGCTTGGGTTGTTTCCACCGACCCAGCCGGACGATCCCCATTGGATGAGGCGCTATCTTAGCTCCCCTTTGAGGATGGAGGAAAATCCCGTCGCTGCAGCTGCACTTATGATGAGGTGGATCCGAGGTTACCACCGCTTGCAGGCACTTTTGGGACGATCGCAGAGCGAGATGCTCAATCTTGCTATGGACATGTCCGTCCGTGCCCGAGACATTGGGGTTGAGAGGACCTCATTGTCCATTGAGGTGAGCACCAGAGACGCCATGATTGCTGATTTGGAGAGGCAATTGAATGACCTCCACATCGCGCACAACAATGCCCAAAATGAGCTAGCCCAAACGAGAGAAGAGCTGGAGGAAGTGCATGGTACTTTGGAGCATGCTAATGCCATGTTAGCCGCCCATGATGCTCAGCACCTTCTTGAGCAGGAGGGAGAGCATGGGGAAGGAGAGGCCCCCGACTCCGACATGGATACCGAGGATGACATGCCGCCCCTTCCAGCTCCACCATCACCTATGGGTAGCGAGGCTACCGCTAACAACCTAGATGATTTCTAGAAGTGGTAGTACCAAGATTACTCCTCCGCTTAGCCTAAATTTTGGCTTCATGTTGTAATAGGCTAGATGGAGTTGAGCTCCCCTTTAATCTTTTGAGACAATGTAATTTAATGGTGTGGTTGTGATCCAAAAACTTGATGAAGGTTGTAATGGCTGTGTGGAAAACATTCTGCAGCTAACTTTGTTTTAACTATTGATGGGTTTTCCAATCATTTCTGGGCTGTGATGTGAACTACAAAGTTGTTTGGAATTTGTCAAACGAAATGTTCACCACATTTCAACCCTATTGGTTAAGCGAAATAAAAATGGCAACCAAAACACTACAGCTCGGCCTGCCGTAAAACAGCAAACGCAGAGAGCTAAAGATTGAATTTTTCGGCTTAGTTCCAGCCCGAATTTGATTCTGAGCCAAACATGAAAGTTGGAGGGCATGAAATTTTCGAGCTACCGACCGAATTGGAGCATTTGACTTGCTTCCTGTTGGGAGATATGGTTTTTCTTCCGAACTGCTTGTTGACATGTCATTCTTGCGCAGTAAACTTCATTATATTGTCACGTTCTATCTTGTCATCATTATGCAAGCTTATGAAATGTGGCTAATACAAGTACCTACCGCAGATGGCAATCACCCGCAGCGGTCATGACGCTAGTGGCTCCAATGCTAACCAGCAAGGGCCAGAGGGGCAGCAACAGCCGCCACCCCCTCCACCACCGCAGCAACCTCCGACGTGGCAGCAATTGTATGCTACGCAAACGGAAATCCTACAGAACCTGCAGCATCAGCAACAAATGATGCAATAGCAGATGCTACAGTAGGGAGGTCAATGGGCCCCTCAGCCTCAAGTGGCCCGGTATGAGGATTTTCTGGCTACACACCCGCCGGTGTTCTCAAGAGCCGATGAGCCCCTGGAGGCCGATACGTGGATTCGAGCCATCGAATCCAAGTTCTCCATCTTGGCCATGCCTTGCACTTCCAACCGCAAGGTGGTTTTCGCGGCGCAGCAGCTCTGCGGCACGGCTCTCCTATGGTGGGAGAATTACTTGGCCCTGCAGCAGGAGGGTCACGTGATTGAGTGGGATGAGTTCAAGACTGCTTTCAAGGCTCATCATATTCCTGCCGGCTTGGTAGAGCGGAAATTGAATTAAATTTCTGGCTTTGACCCAGGGTACCCACACGGTGCTCCAATACGCCCAGGCCTTCAATGGTCTGTGCCCATACGCGGGTCATCACGCCGACTCTGACGAGAAGAAGTTGGAGAGGTTCTGACGTGGCCTCAATACTAAGTTGAAAGCCCAATTGACCACTACCCGTGTTGCCACGTATGGCGATCTTGTGAACATCACCATTGCCCAAGAAGACGCCAACGTGGTACACAAGGCGGAGAAGAAGAGGAAAGCTCCCGCTGGACCCTCGAGCGCGCAGCCGCAGAGGTTCCGCCTGGTTCCCCCGGCTGCACCGCAAGGACAGTCCAGGACAACTCAGGGAGGTGGATGGGTTGCCAGGCCACCACAGCGTAATGCACCCCGTTTCCCTCCACCACCGCAGCAGCAACCGGCGCCAAGGCAGAACGCACAACAGCCAGCTCGCCCTGGAGCCGGCTATCAGTGCTTCAAGTGTGGCAGCAACACTCACTTTATCAAGGACTGCCCGCAGAACAAGCAACAGAACCAGCGCCCGGGAAATCAGCAAGGCAAGGGCAAACAGCAGCAGCGTGTGCAGGTCCGACAAGGAAGGCTTAACTACACCACCTTGGCCGACCTACCTGAGGGAGCCCCAGACATGACTGGTACCTTCCCTATCCACACTCAACCTGCTGTGATATTGTTTGATTCCGGGGCAACACATAGTTTTATAAGCACAAGATTTCATGTGAAATGTGGGTTAAAATCTTACCATACCAAATCATCATATGTGATATCAACTGCGGGAGGTAAAATAGCATCCAACCAAGTCTCCCGAAGAGTTCCAATCAGGCTGGGAAGTAAAATATTTCCTACTGATTTAATTCTGCTTGGTATGGAAGGGATTGACATTGTTTTGGGAGCGAATTGGATGACTCAACATAAGGTTGTGCTAGATGTTGCGGAACGAGTTGTTGAAATAAACTCGCCTACACATGGCCCTAGTGTGCTATATCTGCCACAATGGAATTGAGTCAATGCTTGTGCTTATACAATGGTAGAAACGCAACTAAAGGACATTCCGGTGGTATGTGAGTATGCCGATGTTTTTCCGGATGACTTACCTGGGATGCCGCCGGATAGGGACATTGAATTTGTGATTGAACTCCAACCTGGCACGCCACATATATCAAAGAGACCATATAGAATGCCACCCAATGAATTGGCTGAATTAAAAATTTAACTCCAAGAACTGCTAGACAAGGGTTTCATTCGTCCTAGCGTGTCACCTTGGGGATGTCCCGCTATCTTTGTGAAGAAGAAGGACCATTCTTTGAGGTTGTTTATCGATTACCGGCCTCTCAATGCGGTGACTATTAAAAACAAGTACCCACTTCCCCGTATTCACGTCCTGTTTGACCAACTAGCTGGCGCCAGAGTGTTCTCCAAGATTGATCTTCGCTCTGGCTATCACCAAATAAAAATCCGACCTTGTGACATTCCAAAGACTGCCTTTTCTACTCGTTACGGGCTTTATGAATTCTTGGTCATGTCATTTGGACTCACCAATGCCCCAGCCTACTTCATGTACCTCATGAATTCGGTTTTCATGACAGAACTAGACAAGTTCGTGGTGGTTTTCATTGACGACATTCTTATATATTCCAAGAATGAGGAAGAGCATGCCGAGCACCTTCGCATTGTTCTTCAAAGATTAAGAGACTATCAGCTCTACGCCAAGTTCTCAAAATGTGAAGTCTGGCTAGAGAGTGTGAAATTCTTAGGTCACACGGTTTCCAAGGATGGTATATCTGTGGATCCGACCAAGGTGCAAGAGGTGCTAGATTGGCAACCACCTACCTCTGTCCATGAGATTCGGAGTTTTCTGGGTTTAGCCGGTTATTATCGCCGTTTTATTTCGGACTTCTCTCGGATTGCGAAACCCATGACCGAACTCTTAAAGAAGGGAGTCAAATTTGAGTGGAATGACAAATGTGATGAAGCTTTCCACACTTTGAGAAAACATTTAACTTCAGCCCTAGTTTTAGCTCAACCCGATTGCACCAAGCCCTATGATGTCTATTGCGATGCTTCAGGCACTGGACTTGGCTGTGTCCTCATGCAAGAGAACCGAGTCATTGCTTATGCTTCTCGAGCACTTCGGCCTCATGAGCAAAACTACCCCACGCATGATCTTGAGTTAGCAGCGGTTATTCATGCTCTCAAGATGTGGAGACACTATCTGATGGGTGTTCCATGCAACATATACACCGACCACAAGAGCCTCAAATATGTCTTCACTCAGGCACATTTGAATATGAGGCAGCGAAGATGGTTGGAGTTAGCAAAGGACTATGACCTTAGTGTGCATTATCACCCCGGCAAGGCTAATGTGGTTGCGGATGCACTAAGCCGCAAGGCTCGTTGCCATTGCCTTTCCATGCAGTCCTACGCCGACACCTTGTGCCATGAAATGGCCAAGCTCAACTTAGAGATTGTTCCACACGGGTACTTCAACCATATTTCAGTTGAACCAACCTTGCACGATCAGATTGTTGAAGCCCAATTAAATGACGCAATGATTAAAATCCTTAAAAGGAAATTGGCAAAAGAGAAGGTGAAGGAAAAATACAAGTGTTTCCGGCTAGATGGGCAGGGAGTGATGTGGTTTGGACATCGCATCGTGGTGCCCAAAAACACTGAACTCCGGAGGAAGATTATGGATGAGGCCCATCTCTCTAAATTTTCTATCCATCCCGGTAGCACCAAAATGTACCAAGATTTGAAACAAAACTTTTGGTGGACTAGGATGAAGCAAGAAATTGCCACGTATGTGTCGGAATGTGACACGTGTCAGCGGGTTAAGGCTAGCCACTTGAAGGTAGCAGGCACGCTTCAACCTCTACCTATTCCCTCATGGAAGTGGGAAGATATAAGCATGGACTTCATTGTTGGACTTCCCAGAACCCCGCAGGGGCATGACTCAATTTGGGTAATTGTGGACCGCCTTACCAAGACCGCACATTTTATTCCGGTCAATACCATTTATACCGCTAAGAGGTACGCGGAGATTTATTTGGAACGGATCATTTGTCTACATGGGGTACCCAAGACGATAATTTCAGATCGTGGTACTCAATTCGTAGCACGCTTTTGGGAACAATTGCAACTATCCCTAGGCACAAAACTGATCCGTAGTTCGGCATATCACCCTCAAACCGATGGGCAGACGGAAAGGGTAAATCAAATACTTGAGGATATGCTTCGAGCTTGTGTTATCCATTACGGGAAGAATTGGAAGAAATGTTTATCTCTGGCCGAATTCTCCTACAACAATAGCTACCAAGTGAGTCTTAAAATGGCACCTTTCAAAGCCTTGTATGGTAGAAGATGTCGGACCCCATTGTGTTGGTCCCAGGCAGGCGAGAGGTATACCTATGGCCCTGACCTTGTAAAGGAAGCGGAAGAAAAGGTTAGGATCGTCCGTGAAAATTTGAAAACCGCCCAGTCACGGCAAAAGAGTTACTTTGACCAACGGCGGAAGCCACTTGAATTCGAAGTTGGCAATCACGTGTATCTCAAGGTCTCCCCGACCAAGGGTGTGCAAAGATTTGGATTAAAGGGAAAACTCGCACCTCGCTACATCGGCCCATATGAAATTACTCAACAATGTGGACCGGTAGCCTACCGTGTGAAGCTTCCCGAGAAGCTCTCAGCCGTGCACGACGTATTCCAAGTTTCCCAACTCAAGAGGTGTCTTCGTGTTCCGACCGAAGTTGTTGAACAAGAGGAACTCTCGGTTGAACCGGATCTCTCCTATGATGAGCATCCCATTAAAATCCTCGATGAGAAAGAGAGACAAACACGAAGGAAACGAGTTAAAATGTACAAAATTCAGTGGAGTCATCACTCCGAAGATGAAGCCACGTGGGAAACCGAAGACTATCTTAAGAAGAATTTCCCCAACATCCTTGCTTAAGCCAAAGGTACTTTTCCCACCTTGTTCCTAAGTTAAATCGAATCTCGGGACGAGATTCCTTTTAAGGGGGGTAGGCTGTGACATCTCTGATGTAAAAATGTAGGAAACACCTTTGAAACAGGTTAAAAAGGGAAAAAGTGATGATGGAATTCAAAAATTCATCAAAATTCAAATTTAAATTAAAAAACAAAGGTTGTTTGACACCCAACTGAAATCTCAAGAATTTTGGACTAAACTCGAAAATCTCCAAAAATAAAAGTTTTTTGTCATCACAAATAAGGCCCAGTCACTTTTTGGAACTTTTGAAAATTTTGCAGTTTAGCCCCTCAAAAACTCGAAAAATAGTTCTGAACACCTTTTTGAAATTGGGTTGTTTGAGCTTGAAAAATTTGGAATTTCAGGTTCACCCCAAAAAAAGAAGTTGTGTCCCACTTCTCAAATTCCAACTTTTATTTTTCCACTTTTTCATTTTCAGTTCAAATTTTTGGAGAAAATTTAAAGGGGGCAAAGGAGCTCCACGGGGCTGCCAGCTCGGCCATGGCGCGCTCTGCGCCTGGCCGGAGCTCGGCCGCCACGTGGCCGGCGAGCGGCGGAAGCTGCGCCGAGCTGGCCGAGCCGCGGCGTCGGGTGGCTCTTGTCCTCGCGCGTTTGTCCAAGCCTTCCGCGCCGTCACGTCGCCGTGCGACAGCACGCTTTGCCTCGCGCCGCGTGAACGCCATCATGGCGGGCGGAAAGCCACCGTGGCCGCGCGCTCGCGCGCGTCGCGCAGAGCTCCTCCGCGGAGGATTCTCTTCTCACTACGCGCCAAGACACTCTGCAGAGGATCTTCCACTCCCTCACGCGACAATCTTCGACGCCCAACCCTCGCGCGCGCTCTGTTTGAGCTCGGCGCGCATCAATGGCGCGTCACGTCGACTTCACTCCTCACGCGCGCTCCCGAGGCAGCACGTCCCCTCTCTAGCGTGCCAAAGCACTCCACCGAGCCCCTCACACTCTCCCCTAGCTCGCACACTTCACCAGTTCACTTCCCCGCGCTCGCTCCCGTCGTCTTCAACTTCCAGCCGCGCGGACGGAGCCGAGCTTCGAGACGAAATTCGTCCTCGTCCCTCCACCATTCCCAAATCCCTCGCGCACAGAGCTAGACCACTTCCCTAGCTTCCATTTCCCCCACTTCTCGCGAGCTCTCCCCAAGTCTCCGGCGAGAAATCGGATTTTCCCCCAAATCCGCATTTCCGGCCGCCGGAGCACGCGCACGTCGAGCCCCTACTCCGAGCCCTCCCCGAGGTCAACCGAGCCCTCCACTAGCTTCGCCGAGTCTCACTGGTGCTCTAGGACCCCTCCAACCCCGACGAGATCCACCACCCTCACCGGAATCGAGCTCGCGGCGGCCGCACCGCCACCGCACGTCGCCGGCGAACTCCGAGCTTCCCCCGGTGTAACAGACCAGGAATTTTGACTGTTTGAAAAATTGGAATTTCAAAAACTTTTTGAGTGAATATGAAAACTTCTTTAAAACTGATAAGAGTGCCCTCTTTCTCCCCTAAAATCTTAGAAGCATGTAGATGTTATTTCATTTTTGCTAAGGACAATTATGATAGGGTGACCATTTGAGTTTTATTTGGTTTGTTTGGATTTTATTTGAGTGGGATTTGAATTTGAACTCAGTTTCAAATTCAAAGCTAAATCTAACACTAACCTATCTAGTTTGGGCCCTAATCTAACTCACCAGCCCACATGAGCCTACAACCCAGCCCACCGTCTCTCTTTCTCTTTCTTTTACTCTCTCCCTCGCACGCGGCCCATCAGGCCCAGCTCGCGCGCGCACTCTTTCTCTCTCTCTCTCTCTCGTTCTCACGCTGACGCCCCGACCCCACCTGTCGGCGCCAGCCTTCCCCGCGCGCCCGCTCTCTCCCTCTCTCACTTCTCTCGCTGACACCATGGGCCCGCTTGTCAGTGCCGATCTCCACCTCCTCGCGCCCGGCCCGCTCGTTCCCTTCCCTTCTCTCTCTCTGCCCAGACGGCCCCACTCGTCAGCTTTCTCCCCTTCCTCTCGCCGCGGTCGCACGTCGCGCGTGACCCGCGATAGCGACGTGCGCCGAGCGCACGACTGCGGCCGCCGCGGGAACTCTCTAGAAGCTGCTCACGTACCCTACTTGCCCCGCGCACCCATGAACCCCTACCGCCCCTCAAAACCCTAGATGCCGCACCTCGGATGCTCGCCGTGTGTCCGCCAGCGCGGACGCCGAGGATCCCCGCCGCTCGCCTTACCAACCACCCCGGGAACACCTCTAACCCTAGCCACGGCCCTAGACCACCCCAATCGAAAACCCTAGACCTCAATTGGGGATTTTCCCCAAGCCGCCGCCGCCACCAGAGGAAAAGAAGGAAGAAGGAGAAGAGGGGAAGAAGGAGAAAGGAGGAGGAGGAAGAAGGAGAAGGAGGCCGCCACGACGAGGAGGAGCACCCCACCGTCAAGGACGACGCCACCGCGAGCTGCTCGTCTACCTCCTCGACGCCAAGCACCACCAAGCCGGGCCAGTACCTCGCCGCCGCGACGTCGTCAACCTCGTCTTTCTTGACGACGGAGTACCGCCACCCCGAGCCTGCGCAGCACCGCCTCGCCTCAGCATCAACCACTACCTGCCTCGCCTTGCCCCTCTTCAAGCCCAAGGTGAGCCCGTTGCCTCGCCGCGTCGCTGCTCTGCTCCGGCGGGTCGCCGGGAGCTAACCCTAGTGCACCGCCGCCGTAGGACTCCATCCCCACTGTCCGGCCGTCGAGCCGCTTTGCAGGAGCCCCAAGTAGGCATCTTTGCCCCTGGACGCGACCGCGGGCGCGCGTAGCCACCGCTCCGCGAGCTCGCCGTCGCAGCGCGCCGTTTCGGCCGCCGAGCCGCGTCGTGGCGCTTCCCCGCGTTCGCACACGCCCTCGTGCGCGACGCGCTGGCTCGCCCTCGCGAACACCCACACGCACACACGCACACGGGAATGCTCGCGCACGGGAACGCGGCGAGCGCACGCTCGCCGGCGTTCGGCCATGCCTTTGCGGCATTTCGCCGAGCGCCTGGCAGGCATACGCCCGGCCGTTCCCCGGTTCGCGCGCGGCTGGCCACACGGGCGCTGGCCACACGGGATCGCCGCGTTGCCGCAGCTGATTCCACGGCCGCGCCCCGTGCTGGGCCAAGCGCCTCTGGGCCGCAGGCCGGCCCAAGCCGGTTTTGGCCCAAAGGCCGAGCCGAGCCCAGCCGAGCCGACCTGACCGTGGGGACCCACCTGTCGGTGGCCAATCCCCACTGACTGCTGGGGCCCGCGCTGACGCGTAGGGCCCACTGACCAGTGACACACAGCCGCTGACCACTGGGGCCCACATGCTGACATGTGGGGCCCACTGACCTGTTGACCGGTCAACGTTGACCGTTGACCAGTCAACGCTGACGTCAGCAGGGCCCACTGCTGACGTCACCACCCGGTGGACCCTGTGCTGACGTCATCATGACGTCATGCTGACGTCAGCATGCCACGTGTCACCCTCTGGTATTTTCTGGGTTTTCTCTTTTTCGGATAAACATTTAACATTTTCAGAAAATGGTTTAAACTTGGAAAATTCATAACTAAATCATTTTAACTCAGAAAAATATGAAACCACTTTCTAAATTTCTCTAAAAATATGAGTAACACTTTAAAAATGAAGTTGAGGTTATTTGAAGACTTTTGCTAGTCTTTTTGGATCTTTTGCAAATAGGACCCTAGACTTTATCATTTTCACGAGAATGGGATCCGTTGCTGATGAACCGCTCTGCGAGGAGTTTGGCCACACCTTTGGCCTGCGCACTTGTCGTTCACCCATGCCTTGCCTGATCACTCGTGCACCCGAACCCGTCCGACCCTTTGATCTGGCTTGTCTGACCGTCCTGCCTGCAGCCTTGCCGTCCCCCTCGCTGCAGCTGTACACTTCCGCGACCTCGGGATGCCAAGCACCCGCGCTCGTGTCACAGCCGTGCGGCGGCCGTGGGATACCGTGAGTCCGCACACGAGCACGTCTAGCTGGCAGTCTGAGCTCCAGCCCTGTGCCGCCCTAACCAAAGCCTCAACCTTGCTCTCGCCTAGCAGCTGCTAGACATTGCAAGCATGGACCCGACCATCCAAGCTGCACGTCGGTCGAAACCCAAGCTATCGCCTTTGAGTGTTAGCCTCTACGCTGACCAACCGCCAAGCTGCAGGCGCAGACGTGTGCTGCATTGCTTGCCAAGCTTCATACGCCCCTGAACCTAAACCCAAGTCGTGGCTCCGTCGTGCAACGCCTCGAGGCAACACCTCGCCACGGTCGTTGCACGACGCCTGCCAGTCTTGCCTCCGCATGACGCACGGCCGGCTGTGAGCCAGAGCTCGCACGGCCACGACCGCTTTCACATAAACACACCCTTCAAGGTTGATGTACACTTCCAAGGCTGAACCTGTATCTTTCATGCCCTTGCCTTGCAGCATGCGCCAACGAGGGTACGCTCGCTTTGCTCCTTGCAACACATCAGGCCACCACTTTTTGCCACCTCTCCAACAACCACCCAACCTGTTCTGCTTGCTACCGAACATGCTTCCGCCTAGTTCGGATTGCCCTACCTTGCCTGTCGCCTAAGGTCGCTGACCTCAAACCACCTCTAACAACCGAACCCTGAGACTAACCAGACCAGCCTGAGCTAACTTTTGGGGCCCACATGTTGACATGCGGGACCCACTAACAAGTGTTCCTCGTTTCCTTAGACGAATCGAATAAAAGGATGATTTCAATCTTTGAAAGTAAATAATAAATTGATAATAGCTTATAGAATGCGAAACTTATTTCATAACTTCCCTAAAATCTGGACTAACCCATTAGTATAGTGTTTGGGAGTTATTTGGATATTCATTGCCTCTTATTCGGAGTCCATTTGCAATTAGATGTCGTTATTTATTTTATCCGCTCATTAGGAGTTCACGGAAGGCCGGACTACCTCGACGAACGCGACAACCACCACAAGACTTGAAGTGAAGAACCTGCTCCAGGTTCACGCCCGACTGCTTCTTCGATTACCTATAGGCATTGCTTATTAGATACGCTATGCTTGCATGTGTTGCTTGAGCTGTGAACCTTGCATAGCCTGTTTTACTTATCGTATGCCTTGTTACCTACTGCTTATCATATCGTACCTTGTTATATGATGATGATGAGATGCTTGCTTGTGTGCGGGATATGTGGTAGATATTCTTGGCATGTGTGTGGGGATAAAACTGGGAAGGTGTATGGCGATTTTGACCTTACTAGGTCTTACCGGTGCGGGTAATAACAACCTGATCTTATATCGGGGTGAGATGACTTCTGGGTCACCTCGTGGGCTCTAGGGGAGATGGCCCCCTAGGGTACCCTGGGGGGGTTGGACCCCCTAGTGGTTTTATGACTTGGAGCCAGATGTAGGAGGTTACTTGAGAGGGTGAGGAAGAAGACTGCCTCCCGTACCGGTATTATTTTAAACCTTGTTGACTGTCCTGTGTTCACTGTACCGTACACGCCAACTTGCCTGAGATGTGACCGGTAACGACTAGCCTAGCTAAGGTGGCACCCGAATGCGGAGATCACAGTTTGTGAATGTGTAAGGGGTGAGTGCCCGTGCCTTACACCCCCGATGGGTAGCTCTGGTGGTATGCTTTCACATTTCCTTGGGGCCAACGTCTTCGTGCGGAGGCATCCAGACCTGGGAGACCAGGAGGGTGCCATTCTTACTAGGAGGTCTACTAGTTGTGGGCTGCGTCTCGACTGGTTGATCCCCAGTCGCAGCCCGAGTTGGGTACAGGTGTACAACCTCTGCAGAGTGTTATGATCTATACGTATAGCCGTGATCTTGGTCATGGATAGCGCAGTGCTCTTCAGTATGGTCGGCCATTGTTTTGGGATATGCTTTTCTTCCCCCATAGGTGAGAGAGTGAGGGCGTAGGGATAGCCGGGGAGAGGGAGGTTGTGCTCCGCCTGCCTTGTGATCCGGTTATCCCTCTTGAGATGCCAGGAATGAAGCTGCGCAACGCCGAGAGTTGAAGGTGTGTGTTGAGGTGGATGCCGTCAGGAACCCATCGTGTGATGGGACTAGCCCGGGACAGATCTATGGGAATTGGTGGGATGAAGATACTATTATTATTATGCCGCTTGCTTAGGAAACCTCGAGCCTTTCTGCTCCTTGCTATTATCGTCTACCCTTTAGAATATAGGCCACTTAAAGCTTGCATACAGTTGGTGACGTGGACCTGTCCTATTCCTTGGGGACAGTCGTGAGCATGCAGGTATGCGGTCGAAGTCGAGTTCGATCACAGGGATGTCGAAGAAGATAGGGTTGCGAGTTCCGCTCAAGGACGCCTGTGGTGAAGATTGAAGACGAGGACTTGAAGCTCTAGCTACCGCTGCGCAGGATTTCCCTTTGTTTAGCCCGAGGGGCTTGTACTAGAGCTGTGTACCGAGGTAAATCGGGTGTAATTATTCATATTATGCTTTGTAATCGTTGTTCGGAACTGATGTTGTACTGAGATGAGTTCTGTACGTGATAGCTACTGACCCAGGGACTATCACAATGGTACAGAGAGTTTGGTTTTCCGTTCATCGGAGAATCGGGCCGTTTCAGTTGGTATCAGAGCCGAGCTTGACCGTAGCTCGCAGCCTTAGAAACGGACGATAGCAATCAGGACCCTTAAATGCTCTTTTGACTTATATATATACACCTTGATATATTTCCATGCACCCCTCTTAAAAATTCTTTCTTATCTATCCCTAATACCCTTCTTCGTAACCCCAGGCCAAGGATGGAAGGTCGCGTATGGAAGGAGTTCGAAGAAGATGGGACGAAGCACGGGGGCTTCGCTCTCCTACTCAGGGAGATGTTGCCAAGGACAGGTTTGAAAGCAGAGGTCACCTACATGGGGCGGAGTCTCGAGAGTCCAGCGGACTGCCCCACGGACCTTACTCTCACCGTTCCTGAAGACCCCAGTGTCCCTGAGTTCAAGAAAGTGGTGATCGTCGCCAACGAGTTGAGCTTACCTGAAGCAATCCAAGCAGCAGCCCGACGGGCAATGCGGGAAGTACACCGGCAGCTCGCGCATAAGCTCATCGGAACCCCATACTGTGACATCTCTGATGTCAAAAGAATTAAAAAGTGCAATTAAAATCAATGCAACAGGGAATGATGGGTTGAAATTCAAAAATCCATCAAAAATTCAATTTTAATTCAAAAACAAGGGTTGTTTGGTACCCAACTGAAAACTCGAGATTTTTGTACTAAACTTGAAAATCTCCAAAAATAAAAGTTGTTTGTCATCACAAATAAACCCTATTCACTGTTGGGAACTTTTGAAAATTTTGCAGTCTAGTCCCTCAAAAACTCGAATTACCGTTCTGGGCACCTTTTTGTTTTTGGGTTGTTTGAGCTTGAAAAATTTGGAATTTCAGGTTCACCCCAAAAAGAAAGTTGTGTCCCATCTTCCAAGCTCCAACTTTTATTTTTACACTTTTCCAAGTTCAGTTCAAATTTTTGGAGAAAATTCGAATTTGAAAACGGAGCTCCACGGGCAAGCTACAGTGCCCCTGGCGCGCCCTGCGCTGGTCGGAGCTCGGCCGCCACGTGGCCGGCGAGCGGCGCAGGCGGCGCCGAGCTGGCCGAGCCGCGGCGGACGCTGGCGCTTGTCGCCTAGCTCTTGTCTCGCCCCTCCCGAGCCGTCACTTCGCCGTCGTCGAGCCGCTCCGCCTCGCGCCGCGCGAACGCCATCATGCGGTCGGAGCGCCGCCGTGGCCGCGCGCGCGCGCGTCGCGCTGAGCAGCTCTGCAGGCCGCGATTCTCCTCCACTCCGCGCCAAATGCACTGTTGATGATCCCCCGACGTCACTCGAGGATCCCCTCGCCCGGTCGAGTCGCTCGCGCGCTGCCCGAGCTCGCTCCGCATTCATGGCGGCCTGCTCGCGCCGCGCCGCGCGCTCGCACGCTCCCGAGGCAACACAGTGCCTCCCTTGCGTGCCCAAGCACTCCACCGCGCACTCACACCCCTCCTCTCACTCGCTCACTTCGCCATTTCCACTTCCCCACGCTCGCTCGGTCGTCTTCTTCCTCGCGCCGCGCGAACCGAGCCGAGCTTCTCCGAGAAATTCCCCGTCTACACTCCCCCATTTCCAAATTCGTCCCGCACGAAGCTAGCCCCCTACCTCAGCTCCAAAGCCCCCCACTTTCCCCAAGCTATTGTCACTTCTCCGGCGAGAATTCGAGATTTCCCCCAAATCACGATTTTCGGCCGCCGGAGCACCCGCACGTCGAGACCCTACTCCAAGCCGTCCCCGAGGTCAACCGAGCACGCCATTAGCTTCCTCGAGCTCCACTGGTGCTCTAGGACCCGTCAAACCTCGACGAACGCCCCCGACCTCACCGGCGTAGAAGCCGCGGCGGCCGCGCCGCCACTACCTCGTCGCCGGCAAAACTCCGACCATCCCCGGCCTCCAAACCGTCCCCAACCGACTCGTGGTGAGCCCAGGATGCTTTTCCCCCACTTCCCCGAGTCTAGTTCGCCGCCGTTTGGCCGGCGCAACTCCGGCGAGAGCCGAGGGCATAACTTCATCGTCTTCGTTTGTCTAGGGGCCTCTGTGCAAAAGTCCAGGGACTTGTTCGTGAAGTTTTGAAAGTTCTAGGGTTCCCTGCGGGAGAAGATTCTTAAATCTAGAATTGTTTTTCCCGAATATTGTAAAATCCATTAAAAATCGTACAAAAATCAGAAAAATGCACAAAAATACTCCCTGGATTCGTGAGAGTCTAAACTACAATCTCCTTTAGACATGTGTATGCTTTTGATGAACTGTTTTTGAATTAAAATTCAAACTGTAGAAATTGAAAGGTGTGCACCATTTCAAATCCAGAGCTCCGCTAGGGTTGATCTTTGGATATGTTGTGTGTAGTGACTTTGGACAGCTTGTGTCCAAAGGGGACCTAAAAATATGAACTGTAGCTCCAGTTATGAATTAAAATGTGATTTCTGTCTTTTTGCAGTGCAGAAATCATTAAAAATAATCTGTGCAGTCAAAAATCACCATTTTGCTACAGAGGACTAAAAACTTGTTAGGACACCTGTTAAAAATGAAAAACTTAATTTTTGCTCTGTGTAGGCTAGCAAATAAATTAATATGTGTTTTTGGATAGAAAATTTTTGAGGACTGTCCAAGGGTTATTTTGAGCCACCACTTGGCCAGAACCCTCCTCATGCTTATGACTAGCTTTGGTAGGAAAATCTCCTGAAATGGATGAATTTTCAATTTTATATGAATTTATTTCACTTAAGCAGATAGCTGTTTAATATATTTTTAATAAATTATGTGTAGCTCAAAATTAGCTAAATTTTGGAGTGAGCTTAGCTCTTATACTCCACTAGCTGTCATAAAGTTTATAGGTAAAAATGTTGAGCACAAATGGAGAAACAAAAATAGGAAAGAATCTAGGTGGAAAAATTGATTTATATAAAAGAATAACCTTTTTGGTTAATTAGTTAGAATAAAATGGATGGACTCTGAAATTTCAGAACGGCACCCTAAATTGTGAAGTAGTAAATAGAACTCTTTTATATATGTACACAATCACCATCGAAGACAAATAAAACTTTTCCCACATCTCTACCCTGTTTTTGTGAAGAGAATAGTAATGCTTAAGCATGTCTAGGTGAATATGGCCTTCAAAGGCCTTAGTCATAGAATCTTTAGGCAGCCGCCTTAAGTTATGCATCTCATGTAGAAGGCGCCATCCCGGACGGCAACTACCACCTCATTCCCGCAGACGAGGAAGAAGTCCCGGAGGAAGGTGCCGGTGCAAGAGCGACCAACCCGGAGGCTAACCCCCAGCTTGAGCAAGAAGGCAAGCCCCGGAGCATGACCTGACTTTAAAATTATGCATCTATAAATTTTCCTATGCTTGTGCATTTACGTTTCAAGGAGTTGATTGAATACCTTAGCTGCACATTTCCTAGTACCTATGAATTGCAACACTAGTATGAAAGGATCGATAGGGCATTGCTTTAGGTCCGTTACAAGTCGAGTGATTTCCTGTCACTCGCGAGACATAGGAATTGCTTGTCTTTACTTATGTTGGAATCATAAGGATTGACGGGCGGGATGATAGATGTAGACCTCCCGTCCGTGTATGATAATTGATTTAAGGTCGAAATGTGTAGTTGAGTGTGTCAAGTTTTTGAACGTACCACATGCATGCCGGTATATGGGAGCCGGTAAGCCCGGTACCAGATTGAAGCAGCTAGGGCCGATAGCCATCTCTCCTTGGAAACTTTGTTTTCCCCTGCCGTACACTTGTGGATATATGCGTGAGACTGTGAGTGAAGCAGTAAACCTTTATCCTAAGGAAATGGACCCGGTTCCGAATTGTGGATCGATGGGAAAGGTTGAGAAACGCTTGTACCTTTTATAGCAAGCATAGTATCCGTGTATGTTGGGTTTTCCCTGGCCAGGTAGCAGAAATTCGGTTCGAACTGTCCGCTTCTCGCGGTTAATGAGACTGCTTGACCGCCTTGCTACATTGAGTAACAAGTGAAATTATGAGATACATGAACTTGTTGTCTGAATTAAATTGTATTGCACCACTTGTGTGCTTAGAGAGGATGCTAATCTAGAATGGTTAAATTTACTAGAATATGATGCTAAAATCGAAAGCAAGGACTTACTTTAGTTGCTTTTTGTGACATCTCTGATGTCAAAAGAATTAAAAAGTGCAATTAAAATCAATGCAACAGGGAATGATGGGTTGAAATTCAAAAATCCTTCAAAAATTCAATTTTAATTCAAAAACAAGGGTTGTTTGGTACCCAACTGAAAACTCGAGATTTTTGTACTAAACTTGAAAATATCCAAAAATAAAAGTTGTTTGTCATCACAAATAAACCCTAGTCACTGATGGGAACTTTTGAAAATTTTGCAGTCTAGTCCCTCAAAAACTCGAATTACCATTCTGGGCACCTTTTTGTTTTTGGGTTGTTTGAGCTTGAAAAATTTGGAATTTCAGGTTCACCCCAAAAAGAAAGTTGTGTCCCATCTTCGAAACTCCAACTTTTATTTTTACACTTTTCCAAGTTCAGTTCCAATTTTTGGAGAAAATTCGAATTTGAAAACGGAGCTCCACGGGCAAGCTACAGTGCCCCTGGCGCGCCCTGCGCTGGCCGGCGCTCGGCCGCCACGTGGCCGGCGAGCGGCGCAGGCGGCGCCGAGCTGGCCGAGCCACGGCGGACGCTGGCGCTTGTCGCCTAGCTCTTGTCTCGCCCCTCCCGAGCCGTCACTTCGCCGTCGTCGAGCCGCTCCGCCTCGCGCCGCGCGAACGCCATCATGCGGTCGGAGCGCCGCCGTGGCCGCGCGCGCGCGTCGCGCTGAGCAGCTCCGCAGGCCGCGATTCTCCTCCACTCCGCGCCAAATGCACTGTTGATGATCCCCCGACGTCACTCGAGGATCCCCTCGCCCGGTCGAGTCGCTCGCGCGCTGCCCGAGCTCGCTCCGCATTCATGGCGGCCTGCTCGCGCCGCGCCGCGCGCTCGCACGCTCCCGAGGCAACACAGTGCCTCCCTTGCGTGCCCAAGCACTCCACCGCGCACTCACACCCCTCCTCTCACTCGCTCACTTCGCCATTTCCACTTCCCCGCGCTCGCTCGGTCGTCTTCTTCCTCGCGCCGCGCGAACCGAGCCGAGCTTCTCCGAGAAATTCCCCGTCTATACTCCCCCATTTCCAAATTCGTCCCGCACGAAGCTAGCCCCCTACCTCAGCTCCAAAGCCCCCCACTTTCCCCAAGCTATTGTCACTTCTCCAGCGAGAATTCGAGATTTCCCCCAAATCGCGATTTTCGGCCGCCGGAGCACCCGCACGTCGAGACCCTACTCCGAGCCGTCCCCGAGGTCAACCGAGCACGCCATTAGCTTCCTCGAGCTCCACTGGTGCTCTAGGACCCGTCAAACCTCGACGAACGCCCCCGACCTCACCGGCGTAGAAGCCGCGGCGGCCGCGCCGCCACTACCTCGTCGCCGGCAAAATTCCGACCATCCCCGGCCTCGAAACCGTCCCCAACCGACTCGTGGTGAGCCCAGGATGCTTTTCCCCCACTTCCCCGAGTCTAGTTCGCCGCCGTTTGGCCGGCGCAACTCCGGCGAGAGCCGAGGGCATAACTTCATCGTCTTCGTTTGTCTAGGGGCCTCTGTACAAAAGTCCAGGGACTTGTTCGTGAAGTTTTGAAAGTTCTAGGGTTCCCTGCGGGAAAAGATTCTTAAATCTAGAATTGTTTTTCCCAAATCTTGTAAAATCCATTAAAAATCGTACAAAAATCAGAAAAATGCACAAAAATACTCCCTGGATTCGTGAGAGTCTAAACTACAATCTCCTTTAGACACGTGTATGCTTTTGATGAACTGTTTTTGAATTAAAATTGAAACTGTAGAAATTGAAAGTTGTGCGCCATTTCAAATCCAGAGCTCCGCTAGGGTTGATCTTTGGATATGTTGTGTGTAGTGACTTTGGACAGCTTGTGTCCAAAGGGGACCTAAAAATATGAACTGTAGCTCCAGTTATGAATTAAGATGTGATTTCTGTCTTTTTGCAGTGCAGAAATCATTAAAAATAATCTGTGCAGTCAAAAATCACCATTTTGCTCCAGAGGACTAAAAACTTGTTAGCACACCTGTTAAAAATGAAAAACTTAATTTTTGCTCTGTGTAGGCTAGCAAATAAATTAATATGTGTTTTTGGATAGAAAATTTTTGAGGACTTTCCAAGGGTTATTTTGAGCCACCACTTGGCCAGAACCCTCCTCATGCTTATGACTACCTTTTTGGTTAATTAGTTAGAATAAAATGGATGGACTCTGAAATTTCAGAACGGCACCCTAAATTGTGAAGTAGTAAATAGAACTCTTTTATATATGTACACAATCACCATCGAAGTCAAATAAAACTTTTCCCACATCTCTACCCTGTTTTTGTGAAGAGAATAGTAATGCTTAAGCATGTCTAGGTGAATATGGCCTTCAAAGGCCTTAGTCATAGAATCTTTAGGTAGCCGCCTTAAGTTATGCATCTCATGTAGAAGGCGCCATCCCGGACGGCAACTACCATCTCATTCCCGCAGACGAGGGAGAAGTCCCGGAGGAAGGTGCCGGTGCAAGAGCGACCAACCCGGAGGCTAACCCCCAGCTTGAGCAAGAAGGCAAGCCCCGGAGCATGACCTGACTTTAAAATTATGCATCTATAAATTTTCCTATGCTTGTGCATTTACGTTTCAAGGAGTTGATTGAATACCTTAGCTGCACATTTCCTAGTACCTATGAATTGCAACACTAGTATGAAAGGATCGATAGGGCATTGCTTTAGGTCCGTTACAAGTCGAGTGATTTCCTGTCACTCGCGAGACATAGGAATTGCTTGTCTTTACTTATGTTGGAATCATAAGGATTGACGGGCGGGATGATAGATGTAGACCTCCCGTCCGTGTATGATAATTGATTTAAGGTCGAAATGTGTAGTTGAGTGTGTCAAGTTTTTGAACGTACCACATGCATGCCGGTATATGGGAGCCGGTAAGCCCGGTACCAGATTGAAGCAGCTAGGGCCGATAGCCATCTCTCCTTGGAAACTTTGTTTTCCCCTGCCGTACACTTGTGGATATATGCGTGAGACTGTGAGTGAAGCAGTAAACCTTTATCCTAAGGAAATGGACCCGGTTCCGAATTGTGGATCGATGGGAAAGGTTGGGAAACGCTTGTACCTTTTATAGCAAGCATAGTATCCGTGTATGTTGGGTTTTCCCTGGCCAGGTAGCAGAAATTCGGTTCGAACTGTCCGCTTCTCGCGGTTAATGAGACTGCTTGACCGCCTTGCTACATTGAGTAACAAGTGAAATTATGAGATACATGAACTTGTTGTCTGAATTAAATTGTATTGCACCACTTGTATGCTTAGAGAGGATGCTAATCTAGAATGGTTAAATTTACTAGAATATGATGCTAAAATTGAAAGCAAGGACTTACTTTAGTTGCTTTTTGGCAAACAAACCCACCAGCCAAAAGCCTCTCATTGTCTAGATGTCGGTGATGTAGTTTTCACCCAACGGGTAAGCCTTGCTGAGTATTAGTATACTCAGCCTTGCTTGTGGCAATGATTTACAGGTACACCTTTGGATGTCGATGCCTTGTCTTGGCCTACCCAGGTTCCACCTGGCTGGCACATCGAATGGGTTCCGTCCTCTGCCGAGGATCGAGAGGAGTAGCATCGTGGCAGGCTTCAGCACGGTGTTACTTGTATCGTCGTTAGCTTTCGTTCGCTGCTATGAACTTAAAATTCCGCTGTAATGAAACTTTTATTCCGCTGCAAAACTTTCGTACTCCGATTTAAATTTGAACTTGGTTTGTAATAACTGTGATACCTATTTGTGTAAGTTAATTTGTGGAATGTTGTAATCTCTGGAACTCACCTTCGTGTGGGCGTGCTGTTGTTTCGATTAAGAAAAGTACGTGGTTTAATCGGGTTTAATCCGACGGCGCTCCAGCTTATTCCGGATTAAGTGCCTGACTACATGATTAGTGGTCCCAAGGCACTTAACTTGGAATAATTTCGGAGTGGACCGCCACAGCTGGCATCAGAGCCGAAGCAGCGCACCGGAGAGAGCAACAAACCTTTAATAAACATTTTTTTTGAATAAAATTTGCCAACTCGTACTTCCGCCGCGCCTCGCGAAGGAGGGTTATTATTAGGACCGCTAAGGATGTTACCTAGAGCGTGAAGCCTATGTGGGTTAAGGGATCACGATATGATAGGTGGCAAATAGTATATTATACTGACTTCCAGCACATTCATTCTGTCATTTACTTTACGCAATGGTGGGCGCAAGGTACGGCGATTGCTGTAACGTACCACGGCACTATATGAAAATATAGTGGCGGCACATAGTCAATACGCTGTGACGGCGTATGAAACTAGAATAGCATGGTGGGCGCAAGGTACGGCGATTGCTGTTGCGTACCACGGCATCATATGCAAATATGATGGCGGCACAAAGTCAATACGCTATGTCGATAGCGTATGAAACTGTCAATATGTTGCCTTGGTGACATATGAACATTGCCCGTTCAATGTTAAACGTTCGGGTGCCACCTCTATAGTGGGTGGTAATGAATGGAGACGCTTTCGTGAGTGCTGGCACGA
The DNA here is from genome assembly GCA_015342445.1 of Digitaria exilis. Lineage (NCBI taxonomy): Eukaryota > Viridiplantae > Streptophyta > Magnoliopsida > Poales > Poaceae > Digitaria > Digitaria exilis. The sequence goes on from JACEFO010000117.1 coordinate 220,300, forward strand.
AAGGTTGATTATACATGCTCTGGAATGGAATTTTCTGCAGGTACACTAACCGCGATTCCGTATGACTAAACGGTTAGAAAAGTTCGGCTAGATAATATAGGGAGAGACGGATATTGCCTAGCCACCGGCACTAACTTCGTAAGCCAAAAGTTTATTGGCATGTGTGTTGGTGAGAACGAATAGGACGCTCACGCATTGCATCTCACTGATTTAATATCGAATTTTAACTCATGACCGAATTGAACCGCCGTCAAAGAAATTGAAATCACAACCCAAAAATCCTGCTGAGAACAATCTGTTTGCACCCTTAATTCGAAATTGAAAACGTTGTCAAATGAAAAAGTGTTCAACATGAAAGTTGTCATAAATATTATGAAGTATACGCTGTAGAAATTTCAACGAAAATGGTTCAGTAAAATTGGAGTTTTGCTAAAAATGGTAACCCCCTGTCTGCTGGAAATTTCTGGGGACAGTGAGATAAAAATTGAATTTTTACACCATCTTAACGACAGTTTCTGCTCAAACCTCCAACATGAAACTTGTTAGGAATTACTTAAACAATGTTCTGGCCAAATTTGGGAATTTTTGAGCTTGTAGATTTCGAGTTTTGTAATCTTTACCACCCTGCACAGAATCTGTTTTTGTTCTTTGGCGCTAACCGGTTCTCACCCTTGCCCCTTTTTCTTTTGGTTCAGATGGACGCCCTCGCTGACCTGGCTAGCTACCCCAACGACGTGTCCTTCTCTGATTGCTTAGGATGGGAAGGCTTCCCTAGCATCTTGTGGTCGGTTTTACAGGCGCTTGACTACCCTACACCGCCACAGTATGAGAGGACTATCATCCGGGACCGCGGTGTGACTCGTTCCCGTGTGCGATTGGTGGTATATCGCCGCCCGCCGTGTCCTAGCTCCCCCACTTGGACGGTGGAAGTTCACGGACACCACATGGAGACGACGTGCGAGCTAGCTGCCTTGAATGGCATTAGCTCCTTTGTGGCTCAGAACCAGGAGTTGGTTGAGCATCAGTTACTTGGATTATTCCCACCGACTCAGCCGGATGATCCCCACTGGATGAGGCGTTACCTTAGTTCCCCTCTGAGGATGGCAGAGAACCCCGTCGCTGCAGCCGCCTTGATGATGAGGTGGATGCGGGCGTATCACCGTTTGCAGGCACTTCTTGGACGGTCACAGAGCGAGATGCTCAACATTGCTATGGACATGTCCGCTCGTGCCCGTGACATAGGGGTTGAGAGGACCTCCTTGTCCATTGAGGTGACCACTAGAGATGCCATGATTGCTGACCTGGAGAGGCAATTGAATGACCTCCACATTGCACACAACAACACTCAAAATGAGTTAGCACAAACTAGAGATGAGCTTGAGGAGGCACATGGTACCTTGGAGCATGCAAATGCTATGCTTGCCGCCCACGACGCTCAGCACCTTCTTGACCAGCAAGGAGGGGATGTGGATGGTGAAGGAGAGGCCCCAGATTCCGACATGGACACTGAGGACGACATGCCACCCCTCCCAGCTCCACCTTCACCTATGGGCAGCGAGGCTACCGCTAACAACCTAGATGATTTTTAGGTGTGGTAGTGGCAAGTTTACTCCTCCGCTAGGCCTAGATTTTGGCTTCATGTTGTAATAGGCTAGATGGAGTTGAGCTCCTCCTTTTATCTTTTGGTGGCAATGTAAATTAATGATGGGGATGTGTGATCAAAACTTGATGAAGTGTAATAGCTGTGTTGAAAACATTCTGCAGCTAACCTGGTTTTAATTATTGATGGGTTTTCCATTCATTTCTGGGCTGTGATGTGAACTGCAAAATTGTTTGGAATTTGTCAAACAAAATGATCACCAAATTGCAACCCCATTGGTTAAGCGAAATAAAAATGGCAACCAAAACACTACAGCTCGGCCTGCTGAAAAACAGCAAATGCAGAGAGCTAAAGATTGAATTTTTCGGCTTAGTTCCAGTCCGAAGTTGATTCTGAGCCCAACATTAAAGTTGTGGAGCACAAAATTTTCGAGCTACTGACCGAATGGGAGCATTTGACTTGTTTCCTGTTGGGAGATATGATTTTTCTTCCGAACTGCGTGCTGATGGGTCATTCTGCGCAGTATACTTCAATATGTTGTCACATTCTATCTTGTCATCTATTATGCAAGCTTATGAAATGTGGCTAATACAAGTCCCTACTGCAGATGGCAATCACCCGCAGCGGTCACGACGCTAGTGGCTCCAACGCTAACCAGCAGGGGCCAGAGGGGCAGCAACAGCCACCGCCACCTCCTCCACCGCAGCAACCTCCGACGTGGCAGCAGCTGTATGCCACGCAAACGGAGATTCTCTGGAACCTGCAGCATCAGCAGCAGATGATGCAGCAGAAGATGCTTCAGCAGGGAGGTCAACGGGCCCCTCAGCCTCAGGTGGCCAGATATGAGGATTTTCTGGCAACGCACCCGCCGATTTTCTCTAGAGCTGATGAGCCCTTGGAGGCCGACACCTGGATTCGAGCCATCGAGTCCAAGTTCACCATCCTGGCGACGCCTTGCACCTCTAACCGCAAGGTCGTGTTCGCGGCGCAGCAGCTCCGTGGCCCAGCTCTCCTTTGGTGGGAGAACTACCTGGCCCTGCAGCAGGAGGGTCATGTAGTTGAGTGGGATGAGTTCAAGGCTGCATTCAAGGCTCATCACATTCCGGCCGGTCTGGTAGAGCGGAAGTTGAATGAGTTTTTGGCGCTGACCCAGGGTACCCATACAGTGCTTCAGTACGCCCAGGCCTTCAATGGTCTGTGCCCCTACGCGGGTCATCACGCCGACTCGGACGAGAAGAAGCTAGAGAGGTTCCGACGTGGCCTTAACACCAAGTTGAAGGCACAGTTGGCCACCACCCGTGCTGCCACGTACGGCGATCTCGTGAACCTGGCCATTGCCCAGGAAGACGCCAATGTGGTGCACAAGGCGGAGAAGAAGAGGAAGACTCCCGCTGGACCGTCGAGCGCGCAGCCACAGAGGTTCCGCTTGGTTCCCCCGGCTGCACCGCAGGGACAGTCCAGGACACCTCAGGGAGGTGGATGGGTTGCTAGGCCGCCACAGCCTAACGCGCCCCGTTTCCCTCCACCGCCGCAGCAGCAGCAAGCACCAAGGCAAAATGCACAGCAGCCAGCTCGCCCTGGAGCCGGCTATCAGTGTTTCAAGTGTGGAAGTAAAGACCACTTTATCAAGGATTGCCCGCAGAACAAGCAGCAAAACCAGCGCCCGGGAAATCAGCAAGGCAAGGGCAGGCAGCAGCAGCGTGTGCAGGTTCGACAAGGGCGGCTCAACTACACCACCTTGGCCGACCTACCCGAGGGAGCCCCAGACATGACTGGTACCTTCCCTATCTGCACTCAACCTGCTGTGATATTGTTTGATTCCGGGGCAACACATAGTTTTATAAGCACAAGATTTCATGTGAAATGCGGATTAAAATCGTACCATACAAAATCATCTTATGTGATATCAATTGCGGGAGGTAAAATTGCATCCAACCAAGTCACCCGAAAAGTTCCGATCAGGCTGGGAAGTAAAACATTTCCTACTGATTTGATTCTGCTTGGTATGGAAGGGATTGACATTGTGTTAGGAGCCAATTGGATGACTCAACATAAGGTTGTCCTAGATGTTGCGGAACGAGTTGTTGAGATAAACTCGCCTACGCATGGCCCGAGTGTGCTATATCTGCCACAACGGACTCGTGGCGATGCGTGTGCTTATACAATGGTAGAAACCCAACTAAAGGACATTCCGGTGGTATGTGAGTATGCCGATGTATTTCCGGATGACTTACCTGGGATGCCGCCGGATAGGGACATTGAATTTGTGATTGAACTTCAGCCTGGCACAGCACCTATATCAAAGAGACCCTATAGAATGCCACCCAACGAACTGGCTGAATTAAAAATACAACTCCAATAATTGTTGGATAAGGGTTTCATTCGTCCAAGCGTATCGCCTGTGGCGGACCACTCCAAAATTATTCCAAGTTAAGTACCTAGGGACCACTAATCACGTAGTCAGGCACTTAATCCGGAATAAGCTGGAGCGCCGTCGGATTAAACCCGATTAAACCACGTACTTTTCTCGATCGAAACAACAGCGCGCCCACACGAAGGTGAGTTCCAGAGATTACAACATTCCACAAATTAATTTACACACATAGATATCACAAGTTATTACAAACCAGGTTCAAATTTAAATCAGAGTACAAGTCTTGCAGCGGAAATAAAAGTTCATTACAGCGGAATTTAAAAAGTCATAACAACTGAATTTAGGGTTCATTGCAGCGGAAGTAAAACAATCTAACGACGATACAAAATAACTCCGTGCTGAAGCCTGCCACGAAGCTACTCCTCCCGATCCTCGCCAGAGGACGGAACCCATTCGATGTGCCAGCCAGGTGGAACCTGGGCAGGCCAAGACAAAGCATCCACATCCAAAGGTATACCTGAAAAATATTGCCACAAGCAAGGCTGAGTATACTAATACTCAGCAAGGCTTACCCGTCTGGTGAAAACTACATCACCGACATCTAGACAATGAGAGGCTTTTGGCTGGTGGGTTTGTTTGCCAAAAAGCAACTAAAGGTAGATCCTTGCTTTCAAGTTTTAGCATCAGTTTCTAGTTTATTTAACCATTCTAGATTAGCATCCTCTCTAAGCATGCAAGTGGAGCAATACAAATTAATTCATAGAACAAATTCATAATCTCATAATTCCACTTATTACTCAATGTAGCAAGGCGGTCAAGCAGTCTCATTAACCGCGAGAAGCGGACAGTTCGAACCGAATTTGTGCTACCTGGCCAGGGAAAACCCAACACACACGGATACTCTGCCTGCTATAAAAGGTACAAGCATTTCCCAACCTTTCCCATCGATCCACAATTCGGAACCGGGTCCATTTCCTTAGGATAAAGGTTTACTGCTTCACTCACAGCATCACGCATATATCCACAAGTGTACGGCAGGGGAAACAAGTTTCCAAGGAGAGATGGCTATCGGCCCTAGCTGCTTCAATCTGGTACCGGGCTTACCGGCTCCCATATACCGGTATGCATGTGGTACGTTCAAAAACTTGACACACTCTACCACACATTTCGACCTTAACCAATTATCATACACGGACGGGAGATCTACATCTATCATCCCGCCCGTCAATCCTTATGATTCCAACATAAGTAAAGACAAGCAATCCCTATGTCTCGCGAGTGACAGGAAATCACTCGACTTGTAACGGACCTATAGCAATGCACTATCGATCCCTTTCAAACTAGTATTGCAAGTCATAGGTACTAGGAAATGTGCAACTAAGGTATTCAATCAACTCCTTGAACGTAAATGCACAAACATAGAGAATTCAAAGTGCATAATTTGGTAAAGTTAGGTTATGCTCCGGGGCTTGCCTTCTTGCTTGAATTGAGAGTTAGCCTCCGGGTTGGTCACTTCTGTACCGGCACCGTGCTCCGGGACTCCTTCCTCGTCTGCGGGGATGAGGGTGTAGTCGCCGTCCGGGATAGCGCCGTCTACATGAGATGCATATTTTAAGGCGGCTGCCTACAGATGCTAAGATTAAGGCCTTGAAGGCCATATTCACCTAGACATGCTTAAGCATTTCTATTTTCTTCACAAAAACAAGTGTAGGTGTGGAAAAAGTTTTATCGATTTCGATGGTGATTGTGTACATATATAAGAGATTTCTTTTTATTTCTTCTCAAGGTTGGGTGCTGTTCTGGAATTTCAGATTCTATCCATTCTATATTAACCAATTAACCAAAAAGGTTTATTCTTTTATATAAATCAATTTCCATCTAGATTCCTTCTCATTTTTGTTCCTCCATTTCTGTTTATCAATTTTAGCTATAAACTTTATGACAGCTACTGGAGTATAAGAGCTAAGCTCACTCCAAAATTTAGCTAATTTTGAGCTACACATAATTTATAAAAATTATATCAAGTTGCTGCCAGCAGTATTGAAATTAATTCATATAAAATTGGAAATTCATCCATTTCAGGAGATTTTCCTACCAAAGCTAGGCATAAGCATGAGGAGGGCTCTGGCCAAGTGATGGCTCAAAATAACCCTTGGGTAGTCCTCAATAATTTTCCATCCAAAAACACATATTTAATTATTTACCATCCTAAACAGAGCAAAAATTAAGTTCCTCACTTTTCACAGGTGTGCTAACAAGTTTTTAGTCCTCTGGAGCAAAATGGCGATTTTTCACTGCCCAGATTATTTTTAATGATTTCTGCACTGCAAAAAGACAGAAAACCTATTTTAATTCATAACAGGAGCTGTAGTTCATATTTTTAAGTCCCCTTTGGACACAAGCTGTCCAAAGTCACTAAAAACAACATATCCAAAGCTCAACCCTAGCGTAGCTCTGGATTTGAAATGGTGCACAACTTTAGGTTTTCATAGTTTGAATTTCAATTCACATACAGCTCGTCAAAAGTACAAACATGTCTAATAGAGATTGTAGTTTAGACTCTCACGAATCCAGAGGGTATTTTAGTGCATTTTTCTGATTTTTGTACGATTTTTAATGGATTTTACAAATTTTGGGAAAATCAAACCTAGACTTAAGAATCTTTTTACGCAGAGAACCCTAGATCTTTCAAAACTTCGCGAACAAGTCCCTGAACTTTTGCGTAGAGACCCCTACACAAACGAAGACGATGAAGAAAGGCCCTCGGCTCTCGCCGGAGTTGCGCCGGCCAAACGGCGGCGAACTAGGCTCGGGGAAGTGGGGGAAAAGCTTCCTGGGCTCACCACGAGTCGTTTGGGGACGGTTTGGAGGCCGGGGATGGTCGGAGTTTCGCCGGCGACGAGGTGGTGGCGGCGCGGCCGCCGCGGCTTCTATGCCGGTGAGCTCGGGGTCGTTCGCCGAGGTTCGAGGGGTCCTAGAGCACCAGTGGAGCTCGAGGATGCCAATGGCGTGCTCGGTTGACCTCGGGGACGGCTCGGAGTAGGGGCTCGACGTGCGGGTGCTCCGGCGGCCGAAAATCGCGATTTGGGGGAATTCACGAATTCTCGCCGGAGAAGGGTCAATGTCTTGGGGAAAGTTGGGGGTTTTGGAGCTGGTGGAGTGGACTAGCTCCGTGCGGGACGAACTTGGGAATGGTGGAGTGTGGAGGGTGAATTTCTCGGAGAAGCTCGGCTCGGTTCGCGCGGCGCGAGGAAGAAGAAGACCGAGCGAGCGCGGGGAAGTGGAAATGGCCAAGTGAGCGAGTGAGAGGAGGGGTGTGAGTGCTTGGTGGAGTGATTGAGCACGCAAGGGAGGCACTGTGCGGCCTCGGGAGCGTGCGAGCGCGTGGGTGGCTGTCGCGGTCGCCATTGATGGCGCGCGAGCTCGAACAGAGCGCACACGCGCGGTTGGGCGTCAAAGATCATCGCGTGATGAAGTGGAGATCCTCAGCAGAGGCTTTGTCGCGACGCGAATGGACTCTACCGCCTGCAGTGCGCTCGGCGCGGCGCGAGCGCGCGTGCGGCCACGGCGGCGCGCGACCGTATGATGGCGCTCCGCGGCGCGAGGCGAGGCGAGGCGACAGCGGCGAAGTGATGGCTCGGGAGTGGCCGGACAAGAGCTAGGCGACAAGCGCCGGCGTCCGCCGCGGCTTGGCCAGCTCAGCGCCGCCTGCGCCGCTCGCCGGCCACGTGGCGGCCGAGCTCCGGCCAGCGCAGCGCGCGCCAGGGGCACTGTAGCATGCCCGTGGAGCTCCGATTTCCAAATTCGAATTTTCTCCAAAAATTCGAACTGAACTTCGAAACGGGTAAAATTAAAAGTTGGGGTCTGAGGTGTGGGACACAACTTTCGAGCTTGGACCAGGCACTTCGACCAGGCGCTACGGCGCTTCGAGCTTGAACCGCAAGCTCGAGCTTGCCGAGCCTCGAATGGTCGGAAACGCCACTCGAGGGTGAGTGCCCCCCTCGAGCTTGGCTGCGAAGCCTCGAGCGTGACGGAACGTCGCTCGAGGGTAAGTGCCCCCTCGAGCTTGGCTGCGGAGCCTCGAGCGTGACGGAACGTCGCTCGAGGGTAAGTGCTCGAGCTTGGCTGCGGAGCCTCGAGGGTGACGGAACCTCGCTCGAGGGTAAGTGCCCCCTCGAGCTTGGCTGCGGAGCCTCGAGCGTGCCGGAACGTCGGGGCCTCGAGGGTCCTATCGTGCGGCCTCGAATCGTGACGGAAACTACTGGCTAGGCTCGATCGTGACGGACATAGCTCGATCGTCACGGACATAGCTCGATCGTCACGGACAATACTGACTAGGCTCGATCGTCACGGACATCCCCGCTCGAGGGTTATCGAGCGGAACGAACGCCGTGGCGAGGTTGTCGCGAAGGGCTGTAGGTGATGACAACTACTCTTTTGGTCCGAGATTTTTAAGTTCAGCACCCAAGTCTTGAGATTTCAGTTGGGTCTCCAAACAACCCTTGTTTTTGAATTATAATTGAATTTTTGACGAATTTTTGAATTTCAACCCAATTCCCTGTTGCATTGATTTTAATTGCACTTTTTAATTCTTTTGACATCAGAGATGTCACAGCCTACCCCCCTTAAGAGGAATCTCGTCCCGAGATTCGATTAAACCTAGAGATAGAGAGGGGAAAAGAAATACCTCGGCTTATGAAAGTATGTCGGAGAAATTCTTCCTAAGATAGTCCTCGGTTTCCCACGTGGCTTCATCTTCGGAGTGATGACTCCACTGAACTTTGTACATTTTAACTCCCTTCCTTCGTGTTTGTCGCTCTTTCTCGTCGAGGATCTTAACGGGATGCTCATCATAAGAGAGATCCGGTTCAACCGAGAGTTCCTCTTGTTCAACAACCTCGGTCGGAACACGAAGACACCTCTTGAGTTGAGAAACATGAAATACATTGTGTACCGCTGAAAGTTTCTTGGGAAGCTTCACTTGATAAGCTACCGGCCCACATTGCTGAGTAACTTCATACGGGCCGATAAAGCGAGGTGCAAGCTTTCCTTTGAGTCCAAATCTTTGTACACCCTTGGTCGGGGAAACTTTAAGATACACGTGATCACCAACTTCGAACTGAAGTGGCTTCCGCCGCTGATCGAAGTAGCTCTTTTGCCGTGACTGGGCGGTCTTTAAATTCTCCCGAATGATCCTAACCTTTTCTTCTGCTTCCATCACAAGGTCAGGGCCATAAGTGTACCTCTCGCCTGCCTGGGACCAACACAACGGGGTCCGACATCTTCTACCATATAAGGCTTCGAAAGGTGCCATTTTAAGGCTCGCTTGGTAGCTGTTGTTATAGGAGAATTCAGCCAGAGACAAACATTTCTCCCAATTCTTCCCATAATGGATAACACAAGCTCGAAGCATATCCTCAAGTATTTGATTTACCCTTTCCGTCTGCCCATCGGTCTGTGGGTGATATGCCGAACTTCGGATCAGTTTGGTGCCTAGGGACAATTGCAATTGCTCCCAAAAGCGGGCTACGAACAGAGCACCACGATCTGAAATTATCGTCTTGGGTACCCCATGTAGGCAAACGATCCGCTCCAAATAAATTTCTGCGTACCTCTTAGCAGCATAAGTGGTATTGACTGGAATGAAATGCGCGGTCTTGGTAAGGCGATCCACAATCACCCAAATAGAATCGTGCCCCTGAGGGGTCCGGGGAAGTCCAACAATAAAATCCATACTTATATCTTCCCACTTCCATGAGGGAATAGGTAGAGGTTGAAGCGTGCCTGCTACCTTCAAGTGGCTGGCCTTAACCCGCTGGCATGTGTCACATTCCTACACATACGTGGCAATTTCTCGCTTCATTCGAGTCCACCAAAAGTTTTGTTTCAATTCTTGGTACATTTTGGTGCTGCCGGGATGGATAGAAAATTTAGAGAGATGTGCCTCATCCATAATCTTCCTCCGGAGTTCCGTGTTTTTGGGCACCACGAGGCGAGGCCCAAACCACATCACTCCCTGCCCATCCAATCGGAAACACTTGTATTTCTCTTTTACCTTCTCCTTAGACAATTTCCTTCTAAGGATTTTAATGCTCGCGTCATTTAATTGGGCTATAACAATCTGATCGTGCAAGGTTGGTTCCACTGCAATATGGTTGAAGTACCCGTGTGGAACAATCTCTAAATTGAGCTTTGCCATTTCGTGACACAGGGTGTCGGCATAGGACTCCACGGAAAGACAATGACAACGAGCCTTGCGGCTTAGCGCATCCGCAACTACATTAGCCTTCCCGGGGTGATAATGCACACTAAGGTCATAGTCCTTTGCTAACTCCAACCATCTTCGCTGCCTCATATTCAAATGTGCCTGAGTGAAAACATATTTGAGGCTCTTGTGGTCTGTGTATATGTTGCAGGGAACACCCATCAAATAGTGTCTCCACATCTTGAGAGCATGATTAACCGCTGCTAACTCAAGATCATGCGTGGGGTAGTTTTGCTCATGAGGCCGAAGTGCTCGAGAAGCATAAGCAATCACTCGGTTTTCTTGCATGAGAACACAGCCAAGACCGGTGCCTGATGCATCGCAATAGACATCATAAGGCTTGGTGCAATCGGGCTGAGCCAAAACTGGGGCTGAAGTTAAATGTCTTCGCAAGGTGTGGAAGGCTTCCTCACATTTGTCATTCCACTCAAATTTAACTCCCTTCTTCAAGAGTTCGGTCATGGGCTTTGCTATCCGAGAGAAATCCGGAATAAAACGACGGTAATAACCGGCTAAACCCAGAAAACTCCGAATCTCGTGGACAGAGGTAGGTGGTTGCCAATCTAGCACCTCTTGCACTTTGGTTGGATCCACGGATATACCATCCTTGGAAATCGTGTGACCTAAAAACTTCACGCTCTCAAGCCAGAATTCACACTTGGAGAACTTGGCATAGAGCTGGTGATCTCTCAATCTCTGAAGAACAATGCGAAGGTGCTCGGCATGCTCTTCCTCATTCTTAGAATATATAAGAATGTCATCAATGAAAACCACCACAAACTTGTCTAGTTCAGACATGAAGACCGAATTCATGAGGTACATGAAATAGGCTGGGGCATTCGTGAGCCCAAAGGACATAACCAGGAATTCATAAAGTCCATATCGTGTGGAAAAGGCAGTCTTTGGAATGTCACATGGCCTGATTTTAATTTGGTGATAGCCAGAGCGAAGGTCAATCTTGGAGAACACTCTGGCGCCAGCTAGTTGGTCAAACAAGATGTCAATACGGGGGAGTGGGTACTTGTTCTTAATAGTTACCGCATTGAGAGACCGGTAATCAATACACAACCTCAAGGAATGGTCCTTCTTTTTCACAAAGATAGCGGGACATCCCCAAGGTGAAACACTTGGACGAATTAAACCCTTATCTAGCAATTCTTGGAGTTGAATTTTCAATTCAGCCAATTCATTGGGCGGCATTCTATATGGTCTCTTTGATATAGGTGCTGTGCCAGGTTGAAGTTCAATCACGAATTCAATGTCTCTATCCGGCGGCATCCCAGGTAAGTCATCCGGAAATACATCGGCATACTCACATACCACCGGAATGTCCTTTAGTTGGGTTTCTACCATTGTGTAAGCACACGCATCGACGCGAGTCCGTTGTGGTAGATATAGCACACTCGGGCCCTGCGTAGGCGAGTTTATCTCAACAACTCGTTCCGCAACATCTAGGACAACCTTATGTTGAGTCATCCAATTGGCTCCTAACACAATGTCAATTCCTTCCATTCCAAGCAGAATCAAATCAGTAGGAAATGTTTTACTTCCCAGCCTGATTGGAACCTTGTGGGTGACTTGGTTGGATGCAATTTTACCTCCCGCAGTTGATATCACGTATGATGATTTGGTATGGTAAGATTTTAATCCGCATTTCACATGAAACCTTGTGCTTATAAAACTATGTGTTGCCCCGGAATCAAACAATATCACAGCAGGTTGAGTGCAGATAGGGAAGGTACCAGTCATGTCTGGGGCTCCCTCGGGTAAGTCGGCCAAGGTGGTGTAGTTGAGCCGTCCTTGCCGAACTTGCACACGCTGCTGCTGCTTGCCCTTGCCTTGCTGATTTCCCGGGCGCTGGTTTTGCTGCTTGTTCTGCGGGCAATCCTTGATAAAATGATCTTTGCTTCCACACTTGAAGCACTGATAGCCGGCTCCAGGGCGAGCTGGCTGCTGTGCATTTTGCCTTGGTGCTTGCTGCTGCTGCGGCGGTGGAGGGAAACGAGGCGCGTTAGGCTGTGGCGGCCTAGCAACCCATCCACCTCCCTGAGGTGCCCTGGACTGTCCCTGCGGTGCAGCCGGGGGAACCAAGCGGAACCTCTGCGGCTGCGCGCTCGACGGTCCAGCGGGAGTCTTCCTCTTCTTCTCCGCCTTGTGCACCACATTGGCGTCTTCCTGGGTGATGGCAAGGTTCACGAGATCGCCGTACGTGGCAGCACGGGTGGTGGCCAACTGTGCCTTCAACTTGGTGTTAAGGCCACGTCGGAACCTCTCTAGCTTCTTCTCGTCGGAGTCGGCGTGATGACCCGCATAAGGGCACAGACCATTGAAGGCCTGGGAGTACTGGAGCACTGTGCGGGTACCCTGGGTCAGCGCCAAAAACTCATTCAGCTTTCGCTCTACTAGACCGGCCGGAATGTGATGAGCTTTGAATGCAGCTTTGAACTCATCCCACTCAACTACATGACCCTCCTGCTGCAGGGCCAGGTAGTTCTCCCACCAAAGGAGAGCTGGGCCGCGGAGCTGCTGCGCCGCGAACACGACCTTGCGGTTGGAGGTGCAAGGCGTTGCCAAAATGGTGAACTTGGACTCGATGGCTCGAATCCAGGTGTCGGCCTCCAAAGGCTCATCAGCACGAGAGAAAATCGGCGGGTGCGTTGCCAGAAAATCTTCGTATCTGGCCAGA